>LKTO01000136.1:0-101606 GCA_001399465.1 Hymenoscyphus scutula | reverse complement strand
AATAATAAACATCTTTCTAGTATTCTATATCTTACTTCTTAAACTAGTACTACTAGAAGTACTACTAGCTCTACTTATAGAGATCTAGCTAGTTAACCTAAATACTAAGTATAAGGTTAAGAAGATTCTTAACTATAGACTTATTAGAGGTAAGATTAAGTATTTAATTAAATAGTTAGATTATCTATATTTAGAGAACACTTAGAAGCTAAAAGAGAATATCAGCTAGTACTCGGCGGAACTTAAGGAGTTCTATTCCTGAAACCTAAGTCTGCCTACAGCGCGTAGTTAGTAGGAAAAGCCTTGAAAAAACTAGGGTTAAGACCTAGGTTAGGAAGCGGGTCGGACGTAGTAGAGGTGTAGAGGGCGGCTAGCTAGGCGCTCTCTACCTCTTACTTTTCCCTGTCTTCCTGTTCCTTCTGTTAATTCTTTTCTAATTCCTCTATAGTATTGAGTTCGTTAATAAATTTAAGTCCTCGACAAGCTATTTCCTTATAACGCTTCTAGATGAACTTCTGCTACTTTCACAGCTAAAGGATCTTAGCTATAGCAGCCTTCTCTTTATCTTATAGGCGCTCCTCCTAAGCATCTAGAGACTCCTACTCCTTTTTAGTAGAGACACTCTTACCCTAGGAATTACTACCTCTATTATATTTCAACTTCGTACAAACATATTTAGTATAACAGCTAGATTAGGATTCGTCTATAAGACACCGCCGGCCTTGTAAGGAGCATCGGGAACAGGCTATAACTTCGTTTTAGGTGTTTTCGATATTATTAGCAAGTTGAAACCTTTCTTTCTTCTTTTTATAAGTATCTACTTATAGTGTTATTAAAAACATTATAACAGGAAAGGGCTGCTAGCCTTCTAACGACATTTCCTAGGTTATACTTAAGCGTAGGGACACGCTAGGCTAAGAAGGGGATAGTGTCACGAATCACGTGTACACGTGACTAGTGAAAACTAGGCGGCGTCCTAACAGGTTGAGCACTATCGTATACTCTTATAGCAGTAGATAGGTCGCTTAGGCTAGCTAAGCGATCTAGGGATTTCTTATGGTTGTAATCACATGATGGATCCCTGAGGATCTTCTAGGGATCTAAAAGGGTCCTAGGATCTAGTTTGGATCCGCGAGCAGAAAGGTTCTATATAAGACTAGCACGTCTGCTATTAGATAGGAGCTTCGTACTCAACCTCATATTACATTGTTATTACTACCTTGACAGCTTTGTAGTTTCGTAACGAGTTTACCTCCGAGTAAACACCTAGACCTTGATTATGCCTCTTTATAAGAACAAACCCCAGCGATACTCAGTACCTTAGTTAGTTAGTTTGAGAATCGTCACACTCTAGTACGTCTAGTATACTCTTGTTATCGTCTTTGTCGTCTAGAGTAGTTATTTCCTAGGATACTATAGACATACTCTAGATTAGTATATTAATAGTACTAGTACTAGAGCTAGAGATAGAAGTAGCCTTTAGAGGTATTATAATTTAAACTTCTAAGCTTAGGTACTTAAAGTATAACGATTCTTAAACTAACTAACTAAGGTAACTAAGTATCGCTAGAGTTTATTCTTATAAAGAGGTTCAATCGCGAACTAGGTGTTTACTTAGAGGTAAACTCGTTATAAAACTATAAAGCTGTCAAGGTAGTAATAATAATATAATATAAGGTTAAGTATAAAGCTCCTATCTAATAGTAGACGTACTAGTCTTATATAGAACCTTCCTACTTATAGATCTACTCTAGATCCTAGGACCCCTTTAGATCCCTAGAGGATCCTCAGGGATCTATCACGTGATTACAACTACGTGAAATCCTTGGATCGCTTAGCTAACCTAAGCGACCTGTCTAATACTATAAGAGTATATAATAGTACTCAACCTGTCAGAGCGCCGCCTGGTCTTCACTAGTCACGTGTACACGTGATTCGTAATAATAAGGTAGAAGTAATTAACTAAAACTATTCTAAGAAGCTAGTATTCTATAGCCTAGCTTCTACCTCTTCTTACTAGACGTAAACTAGATAAAGAAGAAGACATCTAATCCTCTATATCTACCTATTCTATATTATAATTATAGTTATTAAAGATAATAGAAATATCTATATCTTTAGTTAGTTAGTTACTAAAAGAAACTCTAGAAGAAGTCTCTTTAGACTACTTTCTATTTCTTAAAATAGTTCTATTACTATTATAAACTATACTTATATAATAGATAATAGTATTATCTTTCTAAGCTATTTAGTTTATTATATTTAAGAGAGTAGAGAGTGTTTTTAATATTTCTTAAGGTAGAGTATCTTTCTTATTATTCTTCTTAATATCTACTAATTTCTTAATTAAGCTAGAATTTTGTAAGGAACTAAATAAGTAGTAGAGTATATAGACGTAATAGAACTACTAGTGTTCTATTATAATACAGAATAATCGATGCCTCTCTTCTGCCTTCGTCTCACCTCCTAGTTATATATCTAGACCTCTTAAATACCTCTTCCTATATCTCTAGTCTCCCTACATTCCTGAAAACATCTCTAGTCTCTCTATATTCCTGAAGACATCCCTAGTCTCCCTGCATTCCTGAAAACATCCCTAGTCTCCCTACATTCCTGAAGACATCTCTAATCTCCCTGCATTCCTGAAAACATCCCTAGTATCCCTGGCTTCGACCCGGTTGCGGGCTGCCGTCGGGCTGCTGTCGTATGCCCTGTGCCCCGCGGATACCTCTCGCTTGCCGAGCCCCTGGTTTACTCGACCCTCTTAATCCAAGCCTCTCACAAATTTAAATAAGCTATTCTAGTTATACTAAAGCTAAGAGAGCGTAAATACTTAAAGAGTTTTATTAAAGTAAAGAGGTTATCTAAGTATAGGTAATTCCTCTTCCTAGGTAGACATTTAGCTAATTTTATAATAACTATCTATATTTTATTCTCTTCTTTTCTAGCCTTTATATAACGGATCTACTAACTCGTATATTAGTAACGTTACGTGTATAGTTTAGGTAGTAGCGCAGAGTTAGTTTAGGTCTTTATTCAATGGTTTTAAGTCTTAGAATAAAGGTATCCTTACCTTCTATACCTAACTTTCTTCCTTATCTATTGTTCTAAGAATAGAGTGTTATTTGTTCTCGACTGTCTAGAAGCACGTCTGTTACACTTTATACCTTCTAGCTCTCTAGTTGTTAGTATATCTATAGGTCTATTATTCTTTCTAGATATATAGAAATTCTAATAGTAAAAGAAACTAATCTACTTAAGTATCTATACTTTAAATCTAGTAGGTGTAGGCTTTCTAGGTATTATTATAGCTTAAAGCGCTTGTCTAAGAAATCGTACTATAGCCTTATTAATAGCTAGCTTAGAACTAGGTTTCTAGATAAGAGTGTTAATAGTAATAATATACGAGTTTAGAGGTTCTATCTAATAAAGAAGTTAATAAAGAAGAAGAAGATAAAAGAGTAAAGAATAAAGAATATACCTTTTTATAAGAACCTTATACTTCTAGCGTATATAGTCTAAACTATATATATAACTTCTAGAATTAGTCTTAGTATATATAATTTAATAAAGGATACTTTAGTAGAACCCTTAAGGAACGGCTCTATAATAGAGGAATCGTAGAAGTAGGAATAAGTATAGAATATATTCTAATTATAAGATATATATATATCTCTTCTATAAAAGCTAGCGTCTAGTCTACTACTCGTATATAAGGAAGTAAAGGATCTAGTATCCGGGTATATAAATTCGTATGTAGAACTATCTTTTCTATTATATCTTAAGAGTAATAGAGTAGAAAGAGAGTAAGAGGATTTTTAGTAGATGTGTTAGATAGAAAGGTTACTTCTATTAGCCGATCAGGTATATTAGAGAGGCTTAAATTGAGTTCTAGTAGTTGTAATTGGCGGGGCATTCAGACGAAGGGTCCCTTTATCTGTGGGATCATATATAGTAGATTCTGGCATGTTGGTGTAGATAAATGAGAGTAAATATAAGTAGAAAGAGGGGTTGTTTACATTTTTATGTTTTGGTGTTCCATCTGATATGCATGTATGCCTAAGGCTGCAAAGGTGATCCTGATAGCACTCCAGGGGATAGTAGTAGAATCCATCATGAAGAAAAGATTCCTGTGATGTGGAGTCTTCACGCTAATATGGAATTCCAAATTGGCGGTGATTTTATTCACCAAACCCACATCCGACAATATTCCCAAGAACACAAGCAAAAGAGTTTGCATTCACTCACATCAAAGTTATTTATGATCAAGTATGGTATGTATTCAGAGATCCCAGGTATTACTTTTTTATAAATGGAAAGAAGAAAAGTGGGGAGACGTGCGTGACTCTTGATATTGGGAAGGAGGTGTCAATATCTCGAGATTTATGAGGAAATATGCAGGGAATGCTGCGCTAGCTTCTGACAAAATATGGCCAGAGAAACCCCATGTAGCACAAAAAAAGTGAACCTCTTAAACCTTCTCGCCCTTGAGACCGTGCTTCCAGACAGTGACGAATGGGGTGACACCATCCTCACGGTAGTTCATGAGAATGACCCTGTAGACTTGTTAGTGACTGAATTGAGACTTTATCGGAAAAAATAATAAACTTACATTCCATCAGGGTCCATGGACTCGCCAATGTAGAAATCGTAATCCTTGAATTTACCAACAATCTTCTTGGCATATGATTGAGCACCCTTCTCGAAATCAGTGATGACGGAGTCCTCGGCTCCATTTGCTTTCAAAGTCTCCTTGACCTTCTTCATGTAACCTGGTTCTCTCATCAGTCCATGACCTTGTGTATCGGAAAGAGGTTTGTGCGAAGCATACCCTTAAGATGGCTGAGGTAGGATTTCTTATCGAATTGAGTGGACTGGAGACGGAAAGAGTTGACAACGTTGTTGACTTGGACGGCACCCTCCTCAAGGTCCTCGGCAGCCTCCTCGGCGGAGGCGTTGGCACCGGTGTCTATATGCAAGTATTAGAAAGGATCTTGGGTCAGAAAGGAGGGGGTTCACAAACCGACAGTAACGCCACCCTCGGTGATCATTTGGCAGTCGACCTCGTAGACAGCCCCATCGACCTCCTTCAAATCGTAAGAGTCGGAAATGATCTCGTCACCACTGATGATATCCTATAGACCATTGCAAGTCAGCAATTCGTTCCGACTTCCAATCTACCCCCACATCTCTGCACATTCTCCTCGGTGTTCTTTTGGGCGCTGGGATATTGGTGAAGCGGGGTCGTGCAGCATCTGCAGATTTGGAGGGGGCCACACTGACCTTGAAAATGATCATGTTGGCGGTATTTTTCGTAGAAGGAGTATGTAAAAGAAGGGACTGGGAATGCAGAGATCAAGATGAAATTCTGCGACGATGCGACGGGAAAGATTGTAGTGGGCTGGACTTGGGAAAAAACGGGCTCTCAAATGGAGGGGCAGCCGCGCTAAGCTTTTAGTATAGGAAAACTAGGGCAGAATCAGTCTTATTGGTGGTGAATGTAAAAGCGGTGAAGTAATCATAATTCATAGTCACGTGCGTATTACTCCCAGTGCCTATAATTTAAGGCTATAATTAAGGCATGAAAAAAGTGAGCAGGCGGCCTGGGCGGGGATCAGACTCACTGTACAGTAGGTAACGCCACGATCAGGTGTAGCTCTTAACAATTAACTTGAGTGAAGGACTTTTCAGCATCAACACGCAACTTTCGCATCGCATACCAGAATATCCCCGATTCAACAAAGAAACAGGAGATTCCTCCTCTGTTTTGAGCCTCTCTGCCTCTGAGTGGTGCAATCCGATAATTTCCCATGCTTATGCGGGCTTTTGGTGACAAAGCAGTCCGATAGTTCTCCGTGGTGCATAGAGGCATAGGGACGATCATTCGGCAATGACGGATGCGTGTGGATGGGAAAAAGTTTAAACGAGATTGATAGAGTACTAGACTGGGCTGACTACTCTACCTACTCGTCTCGTACTGTGGCGCCAGCGACTTCGATTTCTCCCTCATTACCTACTCACTACTTGTACTCCATACTCGAACCGCTGAGCGAATACTCTATTTCGACAACTCTCCTTCGTGCGCAACACGATAACTGCAGTTAATCAACACTCCCACCCAAAACACCAGCCATGGCCAACATGTCTGCCTCTATCAACTCCTCCGCCATGTACGATCTGCCACCCCTCCCGGCCTACACTCTCAAGCCCGTCGAACCTCTCGTCTCCTTCATCCCCGACTTCTACCTCTCCCTGATACTCCCCATCGCCGCCTACTGGGTCCTATCCATGATATTCCACGTAATCGACATCTACGACGTCTGGCCGCAATACCGACTTCACACGCCCGCCGAGATTCTCAAGAGAAATCATGTATCACGATATGAGGTAGCACGCGACGTCATTATACAACAAGTTATTCAAACCGCAACCGCCTCCCTCCTCGCCCTGACAGAAGATCCGGATATGAATGGGAGAGAGGACTACGATATTGCGCAATGGGCTACGAGATTACGAATTGCACAGAGAGCTCTGCCGAAGCTGCTGGGATTAATGGGGCTGAATGCTGCTGATATTTCGAAAAATGTCTCTGTTTCTCATCCGATGATTGCGGGAGCGCTGGCAGGCGGATACTATCCATTGACCATGAGTTTGGATGCTACGGGGGGAGCGGCGGTTCCTGCATTTGCCAGTTGGGAGATGATTGTCGCAAAGGCGATGTACTGGTACATTGTTCCCATCTTCCAATTCGCCCTGGCAATCATAATTGTCGATACATGGCAATACTTCCTCCACCGAGCAATGCACGTAAACAAATGGCTCTATAGTAAGTTCCAATATCCCCTCTATCCAAACCTCAAAATCTGACCACTTTTAGCAACCTTCCACTCACGCCACCACCGTCTCTACGTCCCATACGCCTACGGTGCCCTCTACAACCACCCCTTCGAAGGCTTCCTCCTCGACACAGTTGGAGCGTCACTCGCATACAAAGCCGCCGGTCTCACAGCCCGACAAGGAATCGCCTTTTTCGTAGGCTCAACCTTTAAAACCGTCGACGACCACTGCGGGTATGCATTCCCATGGGATCCTCTACAGCACATCACAGGCAATAATGCCGCATACCATGATATCCATCATCAAACGTGGGGCATCAAGACGAATTTCTCGCAGCCCTTTTTTACGTTTTGGGATCGCATATTAGGCACGATTTTCACGGGAGATACCTCCGCAAAATACGCTCGATCGAAGAAAGGGGCGGATTTTCTCAAGGAGGCTGATGATATTAAGGTGCAGTGATTCGAAATAAACTACTATAATGGAGACACGAAAATGGAAAGAGAGAGAAACTTGTATATTACGAACGCGTGCAGCGCCCCTTTAAAAGTGCACTCCACTTTATTTTTTCTTGTCTCTTGTTTTCTTTTTGCATTCTTTTTCAGATGGGATGGTGTTTTATGGATTGGTGGATTGGATTTGAACACGCCTTGTTTGTTTTTCTACCTGCTTCTTTCTTTTCTTGGTTTCGTTCTGAGAAAAGAGAAAATGGTGTGTGAGAGTGTCTCCTTATGTCCTTCTCTTTGGGGCGGGGGAAAGGGTAAAGGCGTAAGGTGTATAAGTTTTTTTCTATGTTTTGTTGACGGAAGTGTACCACTACTTCTCTGGTATGAGTTGGTGGGGGTGTGTTAATGAAGAGCGCTTTACCAGTTTGTGTTTTCTGGCTGGAAGAGTGACGAGAGGTGGATGGGGATAATGAGGGATGGATGGAATAGAGCAGGTGCAGGATACCTAATTATTAATATTGAGATGCCTCTTTTTTTTCTTTCTTGACGTTTATATGGATTCTTTTGATGATGGTTTGTGTGTTTTCTTTTTTCTTCATTCATTCATTCCCCATTCATTCTTCTTGAAAACACTCAGTGCCCAGCCTAGGACCATCTGCATGGGATCGAGCCATCGTTATGGGGGCTACACTGTTGAAATATCGTTCAGTGGCAAAGTAACGTTCAAAAAACGTTATTGATGATGGAACTTTTGCAGATTTCAGAATAGGGAACGAAAATGTAACGAATGGGTGTTGTGTTCTAAATTAATACTGTTGATAATCACAGATGAGATGATTGTTTTCCTTCGTTCTCGCGTTTCTAGCATCCCAAAATCGCATGATGGGTTTGGATTTGTTAAGTTAATCTTCCAATTCCTGAATCAAGGTTCTAGCTTTGGCTTTAGCGTGTCCAGAGAAGGATGTATTTACTGAAAACCAGGAGCTGAGAGCGAAAAGCACGCGGAAAGCATACTTGGGTAAGTATTCAATGAGAGCCGCAGCCCCTTTTTCGCTTCCACGCCACCCCTTCTTTTATAACAATTCCTTATATATAATACAACTCATCCCTCTTTCTTATCTTAAACCTCTTCTCTCAAATACACACTCATTCTAGGTTAAATTGAACCCAAAGGAGTAACTCCTCCTTATTAGTAATCTATCTACATCTACTAGAAATTTAACTACATTATTAGATAAAACACTCCCCGCGACTAGACTTAGGCCTACGTAATACACGCCCCTTTGATTTTCTCGTCTCTTTAACTATGTTAGTTTCGTGGTTGTGAAATACTTGAGAGGTGTTTAGGTGGTGATCGCTTTATTTTAGTGCTGAATATGGTGATGAGATGAGTGGCCTTTATTGAATAGTTGCTTAAGTGTATAACGGTTTTGTTGGGTTTGGTGTAGGACTTATTAGTAGTCTGGATGAAGTGTGAAGAGTTTAGGTTTAGTATATCATACCTGGTTTTCTCGTTTTTATAAACTCGAGGAAGGGGAAGCGTAATAGGTAGAGTTGGTACTTATACTTTGTTAAGTTTTCGAGTTTGAGTTTATGTTTAAAGGGAGAGAATAATTGAAGGGTGTCGGAGCTCTTAATAGATAGTAGGATTAATAGGTTGGTTACTATGATGTTATAGTTAGTTAGTCGTTAGAGTAAGTAGTTTTTATAAATATATAAATAGAGGTTGAAATATTTACAAGTTCCGCTTTAAACATAGTAGGATAGATAGAAACTAGAGAACTATCTAGAGCTTTTTTAATAGTTTAATAGAGAGTTAGATTAGAAAGTAAGTAAAACAAATTTATATTTTAAGGTTAATAATTAAGTAAAGTAGATTAGTTAATAATATTTTAATTAGAGTAGATAATATTATAAAACTTATAACTACTAGATTCTAATAAGACATTATTTTTATAACTAGATAACTTTTACTATTCTAATTAGTTCTAGAAATAAACTTTAAATAAATTTTTAAGATTTTTTCTAAGTTTATAGAAAAGATACTTTAGAATTTAGCTTTTTTCTAGCTATATTATATTAGATTTACTATAACTAAAATATAGTATTAGAATAAAACTTCTTTTACTACTAAGTTCTAGCTTATATTACTAGATCTAAGCTATAAATTACTTATTAAATTTTATATAAGCTTCTAGCTAAGCTATTCTAAAATTAGACTATTTCTCGCTAAAACTATTAATTTTTAAGATAATATAGTTTATTAGAACTCTACGTATATTAGAACTCTATATACTCTAAAACTTATATAAAAAGCTATTTAGTAAGTAACTCTAACTTTTTAGTTTATATATAAAAAAAGCTAAAATTAATATTTTAGTTTTATTACTATATAAATAAGTAAAAGATAAAATTTTAGACGTTTACTAATTATAGTTAATAATTCGCTTAAAATTACCTCTATATTTATAATTTATTTTTTATTTCTTTAATACCTAAGTAATTATAATTAGTATATATCTAAAACTCTATATTATATTTCTTTATATACTACTAAAACTATCTTTTCAATTTTAGCTTTTTTTATTAATAATATAAAAAGTTAGAGCTACTTACTAAGTAGCTTTTTATATAGGTTTTAGAGTATATAGAGTTCTAATAAACTATATTAACTAAGTTATTATCTTAAAATAAAACTTCTTTTACTATTAGAGCTTAGATTTTACTACTAAGTTCTATTATTTAGTATTAGAAATAGATTTTAAATTATCTTTATAAAGTTTTATTTAAGTCTAGAGATAAGT
This sequence comes from Hymenoscyphus scutula, assembly GCA_001399465.1. NCBI lineage: Eukaryota > Fungi > Ascomycota > Leotiomycetes > Helotiales > Helotiaceae > Hymenoscyphus > Hymenoscyphus scutula. Next base: position 91,519 of record LKTO01000136.1, on the reverse strand, counting down.
TATCTTATATATAGCTTCTTTCTAGCTATATTACTTTATATTTAATATAACTAAATTATAGCTATAAAACTAAATAACTTTTACTATTTAGTTTTAGCTTTTAATATTAGATAATAAAATTAAATTACTTTTTAAAGTATTATATAAGTCTTTAGCTAAGATAGCTTATTATTTACTTTTTTTAAACTAAAACGATCTATATAGAGTCTAACTAAGATATAGTCTTAAAACTAAATCTAATTTACTAATAAATTCTATCTTTTATAGTTAGTAAAAGAACTTTAAATTACTTTTAAAGTATTTTCTAAGTCTATATAAAAGATCTATTATCTTTAGATTCTTTCTAGTTATACTAATTTAAATTTATAATATCTAAGATATAACTATAAAAATAATTTATTTTTACTAATATAGTTTATTAGCGAGTCGATTATATTACTAAGTCGATTACTTTTTCTTAGTACTAAACTTTATATCTAAATAAATTAACTATAAAATATTAAATTAATTATCGCTCTTAGAATCTAATAAACTAGATATATCTATAACTTCTTAATAAGTTCGTATATTATAACTAGCTTTTCTATAAGTTCTATAGTATCGCCTAGAAGGTTATCTCTTCTTATAACTAGACCTCGCTATATATACGTCGTGTTATACTTACTTATCTATATCCTTCTAAGCTAAAATATTCTATATATCCTCTACTATAAGTACTCTCCCTTAATAGATATAAGTCTTTTTAGCTCTATAGCGTTTACTTAGAGCTTTATTTACTACGCGAAGAGTATAGACCTCTATAGATAAAAGAGTTATCCTATATACTATTCGCTCTATACTCTTTACTAATATAGTAACTATTTAAAAAAGTAGAGCTAGTAAGCTTTCTTAGTAATAAGCTATATAAGTTTATATAAGAGTTAATTATAAAAGTACTTTAGTTAGATTTAAAGAAGTCTAGAACACCTAAGAGAGAGAGTTAGTACTAGATAGCTAAGAGAGAGTTAGAGTCTATAACCTTATATTAAACTTTAAAAGAACTACTTATAGGTTAAAAGATACTAGGCTAGCTCTATAGAATCTAGTCTAATAGTTTAGAACTGTTATTATTTTCTTATATACTACTATAAAGGCTAGAAAGAACTTAACCTTCGTAATATAGTTAATATAGACCTTAATAAACGTCTTAATCTACTAACTATACACTTGTTTTAAAATACTATAGTATCTAATATTAAGTAGTTAGGTTAGATAGAATGAATAAAAAGATAGTCTAAGAGTAATAATATTATATATCTTATAGTACTCTTAGAACTTAGTCGATTTATAACTCTTATATCTATCTAAAACTAGTATTCGATATAGACTCTTTATACGAGCTATAGTGTATTTATTAAAGTACTTTAACTATTCTAGACCTGTTTTATTATTTATCTAACTATTACTTATTAGTTTAATAACCTAGTTAGATAGAAGGCTACTATTAATATACTAGTTAGAGAGATAGTTTCTACTTTAAACTACTAAGAATAGAGAAATACTTAAGCTCTCTCTATTAATATAGATAATTACTATATCTTATTCTCGATTATCTAGCTAAACTACCTTATCTCTACTATATTAGTCTACTCGAGTAATAACTATTCTAGAATAAATAATATCTATTATAAACCTAGTTTTATTAAAATTCTAAAAATCGTAGTCTTAAATACTATATTTTACTCTTATATTCTCTACTAGTTAAAACTATAACGTGGTTTACTACCGAGCGACGTATATCACCGAGCGACGTACTTTTCCCCACCCTACTACTTATAAACTTTAAGACGCGTTTTTTCAACCATTTATTATGGAAATTTAAACCTAAGAAGCGTGAATCATTCTAGCTATCGAGGCTATTCGAACGTCTAAAAAGCTAAGTAAACGCTCTGTAGCAAAGATCTACAAGGTCCCTGAAGCAACACTTCGACATAGAATAGCTAGCCGAACCCATCGCCCTGAAATTAAAGCTAATTGTTATAAATTGAATGACTTAGAGGAGGACACGATTATTTAATATATACTTAATCTAGATTCGAGAGGATTTACGCCCTGTCTAACTAGTGTTGAAGATATAGCGAATCTCCTACTTAAATCTTAAGGGGTACTATACGTCGGCAAGAACTAGGTATATCAATTCATTTAATAACAACTAGAGTTAAAGACGCGTTTTAATCGCGTTTACGACTTCTAAAGAGCCTTATATAAAGATCCGGAGCTTATTAGCGCGTGGTATTAACTAGTTGAGAATATATAGGCGAAATATAGTATTGTGGACTCTAATCTCTACAACTTTGATAAGACAGGCTTTATAATAGGTATAATCTCCCTAGTAATGGTTATAACTTGTGTAGATCAACGTAGCAGAGGTAAGGCAGTTTAGCTAGGTAATTGGGAATAGGCGACGGTAATTGTTTATGTTAATAGCAAAGGTTAGAGTATCCCTCTATTTTTAGTAGTTCAAGGGAAGAATCATCTTACAAGTTAGTATACTAAGGGCGGCCTCTTACACAACTAGGTTATTAAACCTATAAGTAACAGATGGACAAATAATAAGACAGGTCTAGAATAGCTTAAGTACTTTAACAAGTATACTTCTGCTTAAGCAAAGGGTCTATATTAAATGCTTGTCCTTGATAGACATGAGAGTCACGAGTCGGCCGAATTCTAAGAGTACTACAAGGTATATAATATTATTACTCTTTGTTTACCTCCTTATTCCTCTTATTTAACCTAGCCACTTGATGTTAGGTGTTTTAGTATCTTAAAACGGGCATATGGTCGAGAAATTAAGACTTTTATTAAAGCTTATATTAACTATATTACAAAGGTTAAGTTCTTTCTTACCTTTAAAGTAGCCTATTCAGCCTCTATAACAGCTTAGAATGGCCAGGCTGGATTCCGTGGAGCTGGATTAGTACCTTTTAACCTGTAAGCTGTTCTTTCAAAGCTTGATATAAGGTTACGAACTCTAACACCTACTATCACCCCCTCTGCCGATATCAACCTTTAGGTCTCATAGACTCCTCACAACCTAACTGATGCTCTTTTACAGACGACATTAGTTAAGAATCGGATTACACGTTATCAAGGAAGCTCGTCAACCCCTATTTTCCAGACAGTAGCTGTATTAGCTAAGGGTACAGAGCTGTTAGCTTATAAGATGACTTTATTATTAGCCGAAGTCCGTACCCTTCGCAAGGTAAATGAAGCACTAAGTAAACGCCGGAGGGCTAAAAAGACTCGGGTCTGTCAAGGGGGGGCACTTACTGTAGAGGATGTGCAGGACGTATTAGCTCAGAAGGAAGCAGAGGAACAGGCTCGACGCGACAAGCGCTCTAAGGGGGGTAGGTAAAAGGAGGGGCAGCCGTCTGGGCGACGATGTAGTACCTGCGGGAAGTCTAGTCATAATACACGAACTTGTCAAGAGGCTGTAGATACTTCTAGTTTATCAGATTCAGATTCAGATTAATTAATATAATATGTTGTGATTATTTAATTTTACCCTTTAGGTGGCGGGGTAGGGAAAAGTACGTCGCTCGGTGATATGCGTCGCTCGGTGGTAAACCACGTTATACTATTAAGCTTAGAATCTTTATATAAGGCTCTTTAGAAGTTATAAACGCGATTAAAACGTGTCTTTAAGACTAGTTATCGTTATATAAATTAATATATCTAGAGCTTACTAATATATCTTCTCTCTTACGATTTAAGAATAAAATTAGCTATATCTTCTATAACCGATATCCCTAGTCCGTGCCCCGCCCTAGTGAAAACCCACCCCACCAAAATTTCACGATACTATTAAAAAGTTATATATCTTAACAACCGCTTGTTAGAATTACATGCAATTAAGTATATAGACTAATGGCAGGTAGTTAAATACAGAATGAGTGTAGAAAACTATGCGCGAGCACGAAGTGGTAGCCTAATCTGCCTTCCTGACCTAGTTTCCTTCAATTGTAGGGCTACCACTTCAGCTGGAACTCCTGCTTTGAGTTTAAGTGTATGACTTGGCTTTTCTAGCTCTTTTTGTCCCTTTGAAGCTCCTTTCTTGACTTAAGGCCTACGTGGAGTAGTCCTTTTTGGTGGGATTCGTAGACCTTTTATCTACTTTAGGGCCTTTGTAGTTATAGTAGCCAGCTCCTTGTAAAGCTGCTCTCCTGCCTTCTTATTTGCCTTTTCTTCCTCCTTACGTTGTCTTTCAAGAGCATTAGCCTTTCTAATTACTCTCCTCTGATCCCTTGCCTTTTCTTCCTCCTCTTTCGCCTTTTCTTCCCTGGCCTGGTACTCGCGAGCTCGAATAACCTTCCCAGGGGAGTATACTTCTACTCCCTTACTAATTTCACTGTAAAGATTAAGCCTCTTTCCTCTCTTCTGTTTCTGGTTCTTAAGTATAATAGTAGCTTGAAGTCTAATATTCTCGTGCTTAAGTATAGAGACTTTACTTGAGAGAATACGCATTGAAGAAAAGACCTTGTTCGCCTTAAGTCTTAAGGGTGATCTCTTAAAGTCTAAGAACGCTCGTTAAATAGATTTTGTAGTAAGAGGTGTTTTCATGTCTTTTGTAGGCTCTTTGAAGGGCGAAGCAGGCTTTGTTACTTACGTGATTATTTTTTCCCCTGCTACAGGCTAAATTCTAGGCTTCTTAAAGGAATGTATAATGTTTTGTTCTGTGAATGCCTTATTCTACGCTTTCTTGAACATCGAGAAGAAAAATCGCTTTAACATTGAGACTAGTCCTTGGGACGTAGATATTAGTTTGTTTAGCTAGTTTAAGTAAAAGGAGGCGAGTAGACTGAACAGGCCTATGTTGAGAGGTTGTAATCGGTGTGTAGTATAAGGTGGTAGAATTATAATAATAATACAGTACCGATCTACGAAGTCGACAAATTTTATATTTACGTGCGAGGAGTGACTGTCTATAAGAAGAAGGCGAAAGGCCCTTGGTGACTTTAGTTTTGTATGCTTTTCAAATACTGTTTCTAGCTACTCAAGGCTAAATTGGTTTAAGGACCAGCTGTTTTCGGACAAGCTAAAGTAGGTGTTTGAATCCGGTACAACATCTTGAACCTAGGAACTTGAAAGATTGCCTAAACTTCCTTTATATATAAGAAGTAGTGGAATCTATCTACTAATTGCTGAGACATATGCTAGGAGCGAAATAAACTCTCGAGACCTATCCTCCTTATTTTTTGTCACCTGGCCCGATTCGTACGCTGCTGTGCTTATTATTTGTTTCATTGATTAGCCTACTTTAATGAGGAAGCCCTTTTCATTGAAGTTATAGAGGTTATTAGCTGTAATACGGTACTTTTCAATGACTTGAGCTAACTAAGCGATGTTAGCTTCTGCGGCCGAAGAACGAACAAGTGAGTAAAAAGGAGAGAAAAGTAGTAAATACCAAGGTAAAGAAGAGAGTAAACATAGGGGCGTACTTGGTAGTAACCCTTAGATTCTCAAGGTTCTTTAAATAACTACTACGTAACGTCCCCTTATGCCTCCAGATAAAGTTCCCTGTCTAGTTCTTTCCTACTAGCTAACTACGTATCTCTTCAGCGAGGTTTCGTATAATAGAAGACGTAGGGGGCATTCCTCGGTCCGTAAGCTTATTAATCTGCCGAATCAAGACATCCTCTTACTCCTGGGTGAGTACCTGCTTATAAAAAGCGGTGGCTTCTCTGCGTGTCTTAGTTAAGCCACGAACCCGCTTTCCAAGAGTAGAACGGTCGCATCCAAAGGCCCTTGCACACTCAGAATATGTCCTATAATCTCCTCTTTCGAATGCTGCCACCGCCTGGCTAATGCGATGAGAATTGTCTGCTCTAGCTATTTTTGAGTGTTGTGGTATGGAGCAAAATCAGTGGATTTTTGGTGGGGTTTTGACTAGGGCTGGGCACGGACTAGGGATATCGGTTACTAGTAAGCTAGAGTATAAATCCTCTAGAACCTATATCGAGTATATACTAAATAATTACTTTCTTCTCTAACTTAGTTAACTTATAATAATTAGCTTTAGAATTAGAGCGGTAGGTTTAGCTAGCTATTCTATTAGAAAGAGTTATATATAATACTTTATAGATATTCGCTATAGAGCGTTTACTTAGTTTTTTAGACGTTTAAATAGTCTCGATAGCTAGAATAATTCGCTCTTCTTAAGTTTAAATTCTATAATAAATAGTTAAGAAAACGTATATTAAAATTTTAGAAGTTTATACTAAGGAAAAGTAATCGACTCGATAATATAATCGACTTACTAATAAACTATATTATAGACCTTTACTATTTAATATTAGAAATAAACTTTAAATTAGTTTCTAAAGTACTCTTTAAGTCTATAGATAAGCTAGCTTAGATTTAGCTATCTTTCTAGTTATACTAATCTAGATTTATAATATCTAAGAGATAGCTATAGAACTAAACTATTTTTACTATTAAGTTCTATTAGTTAATACTAGAAATAGAAAATATAACTACTTTTTAAAGTTTTATCTAAGTTTATATATAAGCTAAACTAAACTTAGCTTTATTCTAGCTATAATATACTATATTTATTATAACTAAGATCTATCTTTAAAACTAAATAACTTTTAGTATTAGAAATAAACTCTAAATATATTTTTTAAAGTACTCTTTAAGTCTATAGATAAGCTAGTCTAGACTTAGCTTTCTTTTAGCTAAAATATTTTATATTTTCTATAGCTAAAATATATCTTTAGTATTAAAGTTATTTTACTTTTAAATTCTAACTTTTAATACTAGATTTAGACTTTAAATAACTTTTTAAACTATTATCTAAATCTATAGATAAGTTACTTAAGCTTTACCTCTCTTATATCTGTAATATCTTATTTTTAATATAATTAAGATATTACTTTAAAACTAAACTACTTTTACTATTAAGTTATAGATTTAACTATTAAATATAAACTTTAAATTACTATTTAAAATATTACTTAAGTATATATATAAGCTAAATAGAATCTAGCCTTCTTTTAACTATATTATTTTATAGTTAATATATCTAAACTATAGTATTAGAACTAAATTACTTTTACTATTATATTCTAAATTCTACTATTTAGAAATAGACTTTAAATTACTTTTTAAAAAGTTATATAAGGTTTAAGATATATTAAGTTTAGTTTAGATACTATCTTACTATAAAAATCTATTTCTATAATATATAAGATATAGCTTTAAAACTAAACTACTTTACTACTATATTCTATTTTTTTTAAAACTAGTAATAAGATTTAAATAATTTTTAAAAGACTTATAAAAGTCTATAGAGAAGTTACTTTAGATTTAAGTTCTCTTTAGCTAAATAATATTTATTTAATAAAACTAAGATATAGCTTTAGAACTAAGTTACTTTTACTACTAGATCTTAGGTTTTACCTTAGCTTTATATACTAAGAATTAATTTTAAGTAAACTTATAAAGTATTATTAAATTTCTACCTTTTACTAGTAGAAATAGACTTTAAAACCTATTAATAATAGTATATATATAAACTCGTTAGTTTATAGTATAACTCTATATTTACGAATAACCGACTTAAGTAGAGACATCTTATCCTCTATTCACGACTAAAATCTTAATACTCTATAGTACCTAACTCTACAAACCAAGGTTTCAAGTCATCTAAGTTCCTTCTCCACACTCCCGGCCCCCTTTACTGTCTTTTCGTTTTCACCATCCTTTCAAAACCCCTACGTCACCCTACAACCTTGAAGAACTCAACCTAAAAACACAGCCACCCTTCCCCTCGAGAAGATGTCCTAAAACCATCTGACCCCAAATCCCAAGTCCGAAAAGATAAGAAAACCAGAGTGTAAATAAGAATTAGAGGAAAAAGAAACTTTAATACCTCGATACCCCAAACCCCCAAGAATCCAAGCTCCCCAAAAATTAACTTACAAATTAACCCTACCTTGAACTCCCAAGGATCTCAAGGTCCTTGGAATGATGTAATATTTGTCGCAAATGTCCCCCTCCATACCCCTTCTCCCCTAAAACTGTCCAGAAAACTTAATATCTTGAAATCTTGAAAACTTAAAGTCAAACTCAAAAACACCAAGGGAAAGGCGGGAGGCGGGGAGAAAGGGAGGAAGGGAAGGAAGGCGGGGAGGAAAGTATGTGAGATAATTGCTTACGGGGAAAGAAGCGAGATAAGGGATGGGATAGTATATGAGAGGAAGGAAAGTGTTCATTTCTAGGTGTTTTGTAGTTGATATCAATTTGTGGGTTCTTTAGGTTCTTGTCCTTAGATAATGATAGGCAGGGTATTATAGACCAGAAAGAGTAAAAGAAGAATAGTAATAATATCCTGATCTTAAGTAGTAATACTAGTTACTACGTCGATGACCAGATCACTGTAGCGAACTCGAAACACGGAAATCGAAATCTTCAAGGTTTTAATTATATAAGTCTATTTTTGCTCGAGTATAGAAGAGTAGTAATATGACTATAGTACTCATACTTATACTTAAATCCTTAGATAGAAAGCAAGTTTCAACTATTATAGTTTTCCTATGTATATCATTGTCGAAGAGGAGATTCAGTTCTTCATCTAACGTGAATAAGTAAATATTATAGTATCTCACAATTACATTTAAGACACCTTATATACCCTACCTTCTATCTTCTACAAACCTATCGAGAACAAGAGAAAAATCACTCTTAGTATGCTAGTACTATAATTCTCTCTTTATACCCCGATTACTAGGAGGAGTTAATACTAAGAAAGAAATCTAAATCTAAATCGAGGCGAAATAAGAATGAGAAACCCCTTAACTTACAAGTATATACTATACACAAACGCCAGTTATAAAATGCACATTTCAGGTAATATAAAATAATATAATAAATATAATTTCCTTCTATAATAAGAAAAAGAGACTTTTATCTCCTGAAGAAGCGATGATAATCTCTATAGAGGAAGACTAAAGATAAAAGATATATTTATTCTCCAAAGCATTCGTTAGAAATAACTATCATCCGTTTGCCACCTGAGAAACTCGAGTGGTGAAAATCCCTCAGTGGTGGGAAGTGCAAGTAACACGAGTCTTCATCGTATTAAATCATTCAACAAAGTAGTTTATTCTCAAGCTAAATATTTTCCCCTTGATGAGAAAGTACCCCAAACCATAAAACAATATAAGAATCCAACACACCCCTCTAATCCCCTATAATCCCCAAAAAAAATTAAAAATCCTCCCTAACCATCCCCCAATTCCAAAAACCAAAAACTCCCTAATTTCCATTTTTCTATACCATCAAACCAATTTCCCAATTCTACACCCACTATACAATTCCACACCCATCATACAATTCCACACCCGTCATACAATTCCACACAGACACAGACAATTCCACACACACACAGACAATTCCACACACACACAGACAAACACACAAACCCAGAAGCACGCGACGAATTATAGTTTTCCCCCTCCAAATTAACCCTTTTCCCTCTCCGTACAGTAGTAACAGTACAGTACTATAAAAGTAATCCGGGAGATAATTGATCATTAGAGTTTTCGCAACGTGTGAAGAGGGTCTGTGGGGATAGCAAGGGGAAAAATGGAAGAGGGAAAAGTGCGGTTTACCGTATAGACTGGGAGGACCGTGTAGATGCTGATATTGTTTTTCCTTTTCTTCAAGGTTGCTTTCAAGTTTGCTTTCAAGTTTGCTTTCAAGGGACTCCTTTTTATTTCTTCGTCTGCTGGGGGTTGGAGGTTGGGTAATTGCGTGGTTGGAATGTTGATTGGGATGGGTTGGGAAGGAAGATAGATCTTTGACGCAAATATTATTTACTGTTTGTAGAATAGTAGGTGTAAGAATACTTTCTAGCATCATTTCAACATATCATAACACCAACAACACCAACGAAATCAAATTAATACACCCCTATCACATCGATCCTCGTATATTCCCATCCTCGCTAGGATAAAAGGAAAATAAAAAGGAAAATAAAAAATAAAAAGCCCCGAGTAATCTGAGTTAGGATTGCCCAACCAACTAATCAATCCAGTTCCGTAAGGTTAACTAACTTTAGAATTTTAACATCTCGACGTTTCATCTCAGGGATAAAGGAAAACGATATCCAATCCAACCCAACGATCTCCGCCCCCACAACATCTCCCGGCTAATGGAAATAGAGTAATGAGACGAGGATGAGGCTGCGCGCATGAGAATGCAAAAATAAGATGCTGACATGCATGACAAGAGGATGGGATTCTCAAACTTCAAACAATGCGTAGCCGCCAATGGTAGGTTGGGTTGGTGTTGGGTTTTTGTTACGAGGTATTGCGTGTCGAATTTGGGGGTTTTGTTTGTTTACCTCTGGAGTATTTCGCGTAGTGATCTTTAAGGGGGGTGAGTTTTTGGTTGGTTGGTGAGGGAATAGACCCCCCCTTTCATTTCGAGATCAGGTTGTGAGCGTGGGTGTTTGTGGTGTGCGATTGGGTCAGGGGAAATATGATAGCCCCTTGGCTCAACCACGTGACTTGAACATCTCATCAAATTTGATTTGATTGGAAAGATGGAAACTCGAGGTGATTTGGACGAAACTTGCACCTCTGCAGCCCTCTTTCTGCTGCGGAAATTGCTCAGTATGATAAAGGACTAGGCAAGACACCAATGAAAGCTTCTCTCCTTCTCCCCCACGAATATGCTTATGCTTAGGGTTTTCGTTGCAGCAGGAAGGGAAACCACAAGAGGACTCGGCATTCGCACATTGGCAGATTCGCAGTGCGGTAGCCAGACGTTTCCCGCACCGAAAAAAGGTTTCTGCTTTAACCCGGAATTTTGCATTCGGAAAGGCTTTCGCTACCCAATCAGGAATGCTTCAGGGGAACTTGCGCTCGATCGAGACCGGGAGAGCCCTAGTAGTGCAGTGCTAAGGTTTATGTGCATGGAAGCCCCACTGAAGGGGAATCCCGACCCAGCCTATGGAACCGAGATTTCAAACGCTGAAGGGGGGGTACTGTGAGGCTGTTGACTGGCTCTGGTGTTTGGCTCCTTGCCTGAACACCACGTCATATGCGAAACTGACATTTTTTTGGACGGCGGAGTGCAGGATTTTGTGGGCGATGATGTATGCTGGGAAAACACCCGAGGGTACATAACTTGTACGAGATGGATGTTGTTGCGGTGAGGGGAGGAATTTGGGAATATAAGGAATGTCAGATGTATGGAGTCAGAGGGTACGACAGGTTTGGTACGTCGTGGGGCGATAATGCAATTGGAGATGGGGGGAAACACAAGGCGCAGTGGTGTAAGGGAAGAGGTGAGAAGGAGGGGATAGGCGAGCTAGGTTACTGTAGGGAGGTACTCGGTAGTGAGGGACTGCTTGGGCGAGAAACAGTTCTCGGTACTGGTACCGCGTGGCAGACAATGATAGGGGAGAGGTGCAAGTACAGTAACTTGAAGGGTCACTGCATATACTGTAGCTAGCCTTAGCTACATTTGATAGTGGTTCTTGTGGGGGAGCCTTGTGATTAGAATAGACTCGATATCTGCAGTTGAGGAGTCCTCGTACCGTCTCTCATCCCATCTCGTCTAGATCTCTTCCAAGCTTCCAGATGCATAGACGTGGCTTTTATCCCGCGATTGGAGTGTCTGAGTGTGAGCTGATGCTAACTTCGAGATTACCCGATTAGGTGAGGTATTCTGTAGCTAAAAAGCATTGAGAGCATGTTTGGTTGGTGCTTCAGCTGCCATCAGTTCTCGCTTGGTCCGCAAACCAACGCCACACCCGCTGTGCCTGTCCGCAATGGACAATGGAGGCAATGGTTGGTTTGTACGAGTATTGAAAGGGAGCAAGGGAGAGAAGATAGAGATGAGGGGAAGAATACACCAGTTTCCTCATGTGGCAATACGGTCGTGGAGGGTTTTTCAAAAGTCAACGCTCCATCTTCGGTTGCCCGGACCTACAGTTCGCTCGCATCTTCCCGCCATACATACTCAGGGCCACGGCCCTTTTGATATTGAACTTTGAACTTGCACTCTGCAACTAAAGTAGAGGCTTGGTCTAGCAAAAGCCAAGCTGGCAGGCCGTGAGCAAGAAAGTAAATGCAATGCAAGTGCGAGCGAATGCGAGTCCGTACAGACCTCTCACCCAACCATTGTCCATCATCGTCCATCATCGTCCATCATCGTCCATCATGCTTTGGTCTAGTCCAGCTCCAACTCCAACATGTACCAGAACCGTTCCAGCAGCATCTGACCTCGAATCCGAGCATCTAAGGTACGAGTAGCTGGATAAGAAAGACATTCCTCTCTCGCCTCCCTCCCCTCTTTCCTTTGTACTCGACCAAGACATATGTTGCAATAGACGACGTTGTTAGACGTGCACAATACCTACCTGCCCTCATTCATCCTCCTCAACCCACCTCACCGGTATCAAGCCGAACAGAGCGTCTACGATCAAACCTACGATCCAAAACTGGATCCCTGCCCACCCACCACTGCTCCTTCCTGCTCGCACTCTCCGGCCGGCCACTGCAATTTCATGAATTTTTCCAAACAGGGCGCAGAATTTGCAAAGAGGCACTTTTTTTTTCTTTCTTTCTTTCTTTCTTTCTGCTCGCCCGCTTTTTAATAGCGGTAGTCTTCCGAGCCATTTTCAAAGACATCACAACCAACCAACACCCATCTCGAACGGCTCGAACGCCATTGGCACTTCCAGCTTCGCCCACCAGCAGCTTCCAGCTTCTCACTAATATTGGCCATTCAGCCTCTTTTCAGGCCTGTCCCTGTCCATCCTCCACACCTCACCTGCACTACCTGCACCACCTGCACCACCTGCACCACCCACCCGACTCCAATCATCCCCAAACCATAAAGATCTTGCCAATCCTCCCCCCTCCACGCTTTCATTCCGGATAATCGCCACCCAAATTTCCATTACCGCGTCGCAAACTCTTCGACATCATTGCCATGCTGCGATAAAATCAAAAACTTTCCCAAGTCCTCACGGTTCGAGTACCACCGTTTCAAAACTCTTATTATACGCGCGCATCAACTACTTGATTCCTCCTCCATTGGCTCACGTCAGAAATCACAGCGCTTCCGCGAACAAGCTTCCACATCCCCGTATTCAGCCTTGCATCCTACTCCTACTCCTACTCCTACTCCATCCTACCCAGCTTCTACGAGTATCTCAAACCAACAATTATATCCTTTGTATACCCGAAAACCCACAATTGGGAAACTCCACACGAGGAAACAACATCTACTAATCCACCTGGTAACTCTCACTCATTCTTCGCTCCGTAACCGTCGGTGCATGGCAAGAATCTCCATCAACCCATTATACAACAACCTAGACCTACCATTTATTTCGGGCAGGGCCTGAAAACAAGATCAAACACGATGGATACTGCTCTCATTACCTTCATGGTGTATGTCAAATCTTTTCTTTTTGTTTTTGAATTACATATCCCAAGCAAACTGTTGTACCTCAAACTTCCTTGCCATTCTTGCCTCGGTGTATTCTTGCTTGGTGTCAAAAAATCAAAGAGACCATGCTCCATATTCCACCTTGTGGGATTTCTTCAATGTTTGGGAATAAATCTTGACTGAAATCCTTGGGGTGGTTGAGAATAAATTCAAACGTCTTGGCCTTCTTTTCCAGTCCAGGAATCTACTTTGATCATCCCCCGTCAAGGATTGTTTGAAAGATTTTCCAAAGGACCCGATCGGCGTTGAGATGTTGTCGGTAGTCGATCAGTCGGAGAATATATGCACTTTCCTTCGTACAACCCTCATCCGCCATCGAGCATCTATCTCATCCTTCTGGTTGTGATACATCTTGTACGAGGACTGCTACGTACTCTATTCTTTGGGGTCGGGGGAACATCACCCTTGGCGTTACAACTCGAAGAATTTGTCTCTGCTTCAGACTTTCTTAGCAAAAGCTTCATGAGCGTGGAAGAGTTCAGAGTTGCCTCCTCCTCATCGCTGCATCAGTGGTTCATCGCATCTTTTACGGTTGTGCACCCACAAGTCCACCCCACCGGGGCGGAGGTTTATTTTTACCAGGCCCCCGAAATCTGCCCCGTTGCACCCCATCGAACACCCATCGTCAATTTAAGCGCAGTGCGACCCTGGCCCTGCATGTCAACTCGTTTCTCGTCTTCATTTAACTATCGCTCCTTGTTTCATCCCGCTGACGCGCTGTGTAGGCAAACATCCCCATACACACAGTCGGTTCATCTAATTGGCTCATGGGACAACTTCTCGAAACATTATACCATGGAACATGATACCAAGCGCGCTCGTGGCCAATGGCGTGGCTGCTACGCCTTTACCGACATCATCTGCGATGGGGACGGCGCCAATACTTCAAAACGGACAGGTGGTTTGAAGATGGGCGCGACTTATTATTACTACGTATGTCTTCGTTGCATTCAAAACTCAAAACAGAACACCATACTGATCTTCATTGATATATAGTATGAGCTGGACAACGGTACCGAAGTCCATGATCCATCTGTCCCATTCACAACATCTTGTCCATATCTCCCCGGGCAACCAGTCAACCTTCTACAAGTACCAGTCGAGATCCAACCCATTCGCCTTCGCAGTGCTTCCGTGAGCTCGATGACCATCGGAGACCTCATGACCATGAACCCTGCCGATAAATTTGTGGCTCCCCGCCCTCCACCACCAACTCCACAAACCACAAGACGATCCAATACGTCACCAAATTCATACTCACCAACTCTCCTTGCACCAAAGAGACCTGCTCGATCAGTCTCACCCAAGTCCGATAAGTCATTGTGGTCACCGCGATCATTTTTTGGCCTTCGATCCCCACAAGAGCCAGACAACCGTGGACGTTCTGCGTCTTTGGGCAGGATAGTAGTTGAGACCCCTCGGAGTTACTCACCCAGACAAGTCACATCCGTACCTCACACCCGCGCCACTTCTCCCCAATCATTGGCAGCTCGCAGACGCTCGAATTCCCAAGAGAAGAAGGCTGCAATTGGTATTTCATCGTTACCTCGTGAAGCTAGCCACTTTTCTGTGGCGGCACTTATTCCAGACGAGATTGTGGAAGAGGGCGAGGACGATGACAACTTTGCCAGCCAAGTCAACTTTAGCAATTTATACGATCGAGGTATCTTTACCCAATTGTCACCACCACCAACCGGCCTTCGTACTCCGCCTTCTCGGCGTGCTGCTACTAGCACATCCAAGCCACTACCCGAAATACCAGAGGCCAACCTAGTCCCTCAACCACTCCGACTTCGAGCTTTCGCATCCGCAGCAGAGTTACCAAAATCCCATTTCTCCATCTCGACCGTCTCCGCTTCCGACATGCCACGCTCTCACTTCTCAACTTCCACCGTCTCCACCTCAATTCTCGAAGCGCGATCACACTTCTCTACCTCGACCATCTCCACCTTACTCAGTTCTCCTACGGATAGCACGTTTGCTTACAACGGTTCCGATGACGAGGAGGACGAGGAGGATCTCGTCGCGGATTCGGAGGATAGTGACGAGTTCACTTATAGTCCTGTCTCGGATACCGCTGAGGGTCGGGTTTTCACTGGTTACAGTCTCCCAGAGGATGAGTTTGCTTCGCAACATACTTTGCACAAGGATCTCCCTTCTCCCAATTCGAGGATGACCTTTGGAGGTGCGGTCGCGACTGCTGGGGAGACGGATCTGAGTAAGATGACGGCGCTCGAAGAGTTGATGAGTGAGGTCGGGTATCTGGGAGGTTCCATCATTGGGGGTGCGAAGTAGGATGGATTTCTTCTTGTTTTTTGATACCTTTTTACCTTTTTGTTCTTGTTCCTCTTTTGTATTATGAGATGATTGATGTCTGGGATTGGCATCGATTTGTATGAGTTATGGGATGCGGATTTTTTCTTCTGTTTTTGGGGGGGCATTTCGAAAAAAACATGGGTAGCGTTTCTAGGGGTTTTTTGACCAATTTTTGGGGTCGGGTTCTCGATTGTCGATATTTAGCATGGAGTTATGGGTTCGGGTTTGGGGTTTTCATGGTAGCATGTATGGATGATTAGGAGATACCCTGGGGGTTTTCACATGTTTTTGTTGCTTGCTTGCTTGCTTGCTGCGCCTCACTGGTTGGGCGAGTTGAGTATGTTTATAGGGGATATGAAGGGGTGTAAAGATAAAGGGATGGATGTCTGTCACCCTTTTTACAGAGGAGATGAGGTGGATGAAAAGAATTTTAAGATTTTGACTGTATTATTTTAGCTTTTTGATGATTGTAAATTTTGAATGTAGATGTAATTGTGAATTTTTTATTATGTTTTCTTCTCTTTTATTCTATTCTTCTTAGTAGGGTTCTAGGTTTAATAGATAGATTAGGTATATTATTATAATTATATATTAAATATAAATTATTAAAAGTAGAATAGATTTAAATTTAGTCTAGTTTAGCTTTAGAGTTAGAATATTCTATATAAAGTAACTTAAAGGTTTATTTCTAGTATCTAAAGCTAAGATTTAATAGTAATAGTAAAAGAAAGTTAGTTTTATATATAGGTTTTAGATATATTAAGTATAGATTATTATAGAGAGAATAAATTTAAATTAATACTAGATTTAAATTTATAGTTAGATTATTCTTTATAGTATAAAGTAAAGTTTTATTTCTAGTACTAAAAGTCTATTTCTAGTATTAAAAGCTAGAAATTAGTAGTAAAAGTACTTTAGGTTTATAGATAGATTTTAGATATTATAAATCTTAGATTTTTATAAGTAGAAGAAGATTAATTAGTTTAGATTAGATTAGTTTAGAGTTAGATTAGATAATATATTTATAAGTATATTAAAGTATATTTTTCTAGACTTATATAATAGATTTTAATAGTAAATAGTTTAAACTCTTTAGTTATATTTTAGATATAGTATATATAGACTACTATAACTAAAATAATATTAAATATAATATTAATTAGCTATAAGCTTAGAGAATACTTTATAAATTAATTTTAAAGTTTAAATCTAATATTAAATAAATAATTAAAACTAGATAAAAGAGGTTTTATTCTAAAGCTATATATTAGTTAAATAAAGAATAGAAAGTTTTAGTTAAGAAGATACTATTTTTAAGCTAGTTTATTTTAAGACTTAATTAGTATTTTAAAAAAGTATTTTAAAGTCTATTTTCTATTTTAAATTAATATAGTTTATTAGAACTCTATATACTCTAAAACCTATATAAAAAGCTACTTAGTAAGTAACTCTAACTTTTTAGTTTAAATATAAAAAAAGCGAAAGTTAAAATTTTAGTTTTATTACTATATAAATAAGTAAAAAATAAAATTTTAGATATTTACTAATTATAGTTAATAATTCGCTTAAAATTACCTTTATATTTATAATTTATTTTTTATTTCTTTAATAACTAAGTAATTATAATTAGTATATATCTAAAACTCTATATTATATTTCTTTATATACTACTAAAACTAGCTTTTTAATTTTAGCTTTTTTTATTAATAGAATAAAAAGTTAGAGCTACTTACTAAGTAGCTTTTTATATAGGTTTTAGAGTATATAGAGCTCTAATATATATAGAGTTCTAATAAACTATATTATAGAAATAATTAATAATATTAGTACTAAACTTTAATCTCTAATTTATTAAACTCTACTAGAAACTATACTACTATAGAATTTATTCTAACTCTTCTAGACTCTAATTCTAAAGAGATTTATAAATTTACTATTAGTACGACCTGGTTGTCGTAAAAGGTGATACACAAATATAATCTCTATTTGTATTCATTCGTGTATAAAGAGTAAAGGTAAAGAGAGGTAGTACTCTACGAGCTTAAGTATATGAGTAGCAAGCCACTTATATGACCTAAAGCATGTAGATCCACTAGGCTCTCGTACAAGGTGCTATTCACTAGAATTATATACCGACATTTACTAAAGAAGTATAATTAAGATAACTTCTTTAGAGTTATAATTAATACTAGAGTAGTATAATAAAACTTAATCTATCTAACTAAAGGTATTATTTCGACGAGTTAGTTACTTATAAAGAGGTTTATAGTATAGAGTATTTACTTAGAAATAAACTTATTACTTATATAAAGAAGTTAAAGCTAAAAGATATTAATAACTAAGTAAACTAAGTTAAGTATAAAGCTTCTATCTAATAGTAGACATACTAGTTTTATATAGAATCTTCTTTCTTTTAGAAGTCTCTTACTATAAAAGAAGTCTCTATTCGTAGTTCTAATAGAGACTCTATATCTCTATAGTTCTATTATATAAGAACTCTATTATATAACTTACTTTCTAAATAAGATTCTATAACGCTAGGTTAAGCTTACTATTACTATCTAAGAGTTTATCTATAGATAGTATTTTAATCTATTAGAGCGCTATCTAGTCTTTACTTATCTATATAAGTATATAATTTATAATACTATCTCTTTCTTAGCCTAGTATATTCTTATACTAAGAGTTATACTAATAGAACGTCGACCTCTTACTATAATCTATATCTTATTTTAACTAATATATCTATTTTCTATACTAAACGGAAATAATAGCTTTCTCTTACTATCTATATCGAAGAGGTCTATTATTCTATATATCTATATTTCTATTACCTTTAGAATCTACGCTAGTATTTCCTTCTATTAACGAAGACTACTTATTATTCTAAATATATTTATATAAAGAAGTCTTATAATTCTTCTAGTTATTTTTCTAAGCTCTTCTAGACTCTCTTAAATCTATATAAACCTGTCTATTAGTTCTTCTTTAGATCTATATACTTGAAGAAACTAGCCTCTCTTTCTATATCTATCGCTACTCTTACTCTCTCTCTATCTAACTAGTTCCTCGCCTTTAAGATAGAACCTTTTATAAATAATATTCTATCTAATATAAGCTTTTAGAACTCTACGTCTAAATAGTAGACAGCTCTAGATTTTTTTAATAAAAGACTCTAAGAATCTATAGATAGCTTAGAGCTATCTTAGGTTCTTATATATTCTCTAAGTATAGGTAGTCTAACTATTTAATTAGATATCTATTCTTATCTCTAATATATTTATAGTTAAGAATCCTCTTAACTTTATATTCGATATTAGAGTTAACTAGTTAAATCTCTATAAGTAGAGCTAGTAGTACTTCTAGTAGTACTAGTTTAAGTAAGAATATATAGAATACTAGATAAATATTTATTATTTTTAGTAGCGCTAGTTTATAATTTAAAGGTTCTCTAACTTATTTAATTTTAAATAGTCTAAGTTTTTTATAGTCTAGTTTATTACTTAGTCTCTTTATATTAATATTTTTCTATAATAGATAGACTTTATCTCTCTCTTTTAATATTAGCTTCTAACTATATTATTTATTATAGTAGTATATATTTCTTTCTATAATAAACTATAATTACTCTATAAGTTTCTTATATAAATCTTTAATTTTATCTACTTAAATATAAGCGAGCTAATTATTAATAGTTATATTTAAGAGTTTATAATATACTATTAATTTATATCTATAGTTAGTATAGAATAGTATAATAAGTATTATTTCTATTACTAAACTATTATATATAAACTAGACTAAAGGTATTAGTTTTACTTAGTTATTCTATTTAATAATTTATATAGTAATAAAGATATATTTTAACTATTTAATTTATATATTTATTCTCTCTATTTATCTAGAGATAGAAAGCTATTAATAGCTTTCTTTTTATATCTAGCCTCTCTATAAGAGCTGTCTAGAACTTTAAGATAAAGAGCTTATCTCTATCTAAGATTATCTCTTTTAGTAGTCTATATCTAGAGACTATCTCTTTTAGAAATATAAATACTAATTTCTTAGCTATACTAGATTCTAGATATAAATCTAGAATTATATACTTAGTAAGCTATTCTATAATAACTAGGATTAAATTATATTTAACTTCTATTATTAGGTTCTTAGATTTCGAGAGTTTAATAATAAAATTCTAAGATATTAATTTCTAAAAGGTTTATAGAATTAGAGTAGTATCTATCTAACTATATAGAGTATAGCGCGAAGTCTTATTCTAGATATAAGTATTATACTTCTCTAATACTTTCTTAACTATTATAGCTACTCGATTAATTAAGTAGTTTTACTTTATTCTCTATAGAGTTTAGCGAATTCTCTAGTAGCTATAGATAGAGAGTTTATATTATTCTTTAATAAATTCTCTAGCTAAGCTATCTAGTATAAATACTTTATTATTATAGAAGATAAGTCTATTTATTATTCTCTTAGTCTATATACTTTTTAGCGTTTCTATCTAACTCTCGAGAGTATAAGCTATCTTAATTTTATTATACTATAGTTCTCTTAACTTAAATATATTAGTACTAACGATTTAGTAAATTATAGACATTAGATCTCTATTAGATAATTTCTCTAAAATTACTATTTTAGTATATTCTTTTATATTCTTATAGTCTAGCTTCTAGCTAAGAGTATTAGCTCGAAGGTTAGTTATACTAGCTATATATTATATTATAATATTATAGTATAAT
This sequence comes from Hymenoscyphus scutula, assembly GCA_001399465.1. NCBI lineage: Eukaryota > Fungi > Ascomycota > Leotiomycetes > Helotiales > Helotiaceae > Hymenoscyphus > Hymenoscyphus scutula. Next base: position 70,943 of record LKTO01000136.1, on the reverse strand, counting down.
AAGATTTCTAACTATCTAGTAAGTCTCTTACTTATAAGTTTCTTAGTAGTAGTAAAGGTCTAAAGGTTAGTATTATAATAGTTCTAACTACTACTCTACTAAGATAAGACTCTAAGAGGAACTTAGCTAATTAGAGATGTCTTACTTTAGTAATCTATTAATTAATCTCTTATATTAGTAATTATTAATTAATCTCTCGCTTTAGTATAGACTCTAGCTACCTTATATATTTAAGAGCCTCTAGCTTCTAGGCTTTTATTCTTCTTCTCTTCTCCTCTTAGCTTAGAATTCTTATATTTAATAGTTTCTACGATTCTATAACCTATACTATAGGCCTTATATATATGTTATTATAAGTGTAATTAGTTAAGACTATTATCTATTTCTTTATTTTCTATAGATAGATCTTCTAATATTCTAGAGTAAAGACTATAGCGAGAAGTTTCTTCTTAAATATAATATAATTCTACTAAGCTAGATCTAGTATTCTAGAGTAGTAGACAGCTAGTATTAATTTCTTTATTTCGTCTAGTTAAAGATATACTATACTAATTATAGTCTCTAAAGAATCGGTTTCTATAGTACTTAGCTTATTAGAATTATAGCTTCTTAGAATAGATTTCTTAGTAAAGTATTTCTTAATTATCTAAAAGACTTCTTCTACTATAATATTCTAGTTAAATAGTATATCTTTTCTAGTAAGATTTATTATTAGTTTTAATATTCTAGTATAGTTAGTAATATACTATCTATAAAAGTTAGTAAATCTCTAAAATTATTATATATTCTTAATATTCTTTAATAATTTCTACTTTATAACTAACTATATTTTATCTAGATCTATCTCTATTTATTCTAGAGTAATTAGATAGTCTAGAAATTTCGTATAAGTTACTTTAAACTTATATTTAGAGAGCTTAAGGCGAGAATCTACTATAGTAAGTTACTTTAAGACTTCTCTTATATATTCTTTATATTTCTTAATATTCTCTAAATAGACTAGAATGTTATTAAGATAATAGATAACTATTTTCTTAAGAAGCTCTTCTAGAATTTTATTATTTTATCTCTAATAGATTACTAGAGTAGTACTTAGCTCGAATAGTATTACTATATATTTATAGAGATCTATAGAAAGAGAAAACGCTATTTTCTATTCTTTCTCTATCTTAAGTCTAATTAAGATATAGACGTTTCGTTAATTAAGCTTTATAAATATATTAGTCTTACTAATTCTATTCTATAGATATTAGCCTTCTAGTAATAGATAAGTGTTCTTAACTATTATTATAACAGTTCTAACCGCTACTACGCTATAGACTAGCTCTAGCTAGAACCCGGCGGCTACTATACGTCTAACTAGCCCCTAGCTAAGACTCGGCTAAGATATAGTCCTTAGTATACCTCCTGTATTTAAGAGCCTCTAGCTCCTAAGCTCTACTCTCTTCTCTTCTTTCCTTAGCTTAGAATCCTCGAATAGACAGTTCTATAGTGTTAATCTTACTACTCGTAATATCTAACATAGTTGTACTCTTACGCGGTCTATTAGCTATATATATCGTTATAATTATATTATTTACTTTATAATAATTAATATATATTTATTCTAGTAGATTATCTTTTTTCTTAATAATAAGTATATTTAAGAAAATAGACGACTTAGATTATCTAATATACTCTTTCTTAATTCTCTTAGCTATATAACTCTTAAAGCGCTAAAGCTTCTTCTAGTTATATAGCTATATTTTCTATTTTCTAAGGTTATAACTCTCTTTTAATTTAATCTTATAATTCTATAGACAATATTCTAGTAAGGCTTCTAAGTCTTCTAGATTATTAAATAAAGCTATAAATTCTCTATACTATATAGATATTCTATTATTAGCTATATTACTAGTCTATAGAGAACTCTTAGTAAGGTGTTCTAGTATATTAGAAGAGGTAGCGCTAGCCTTATTCTAGTCTTAAAGTTAAAAATATAAGCCTTTATAGTTATATTAGCTAAAGATAATTATATAAGCCTTCTAGTTAATATCTAGATTATAGTCTAAAATCTATAGTATACTAAGTATTACTTTCTTATTCTCTCGCTTAATAATATTAAATTATATATCTAAGTAGTATTCTTTAATATAGACTTTCGTTAGAATAGCTTACTAATTAATAACTCTATATTAATATACTATATCTATACTATTAATCGTTTCTAATTAGTAGAGCTCGGTTTTCTTAATAGAGATATTAAGTCTCTTTAGAGCTACTAGCGAAAGAAAGTTATCTATCGCTTCTAAGTTAATTATAACTCGAAGTTTCCTTCTAGCGATAGTAGTAGTTACTATTAACTATCTATCTCTAGAGATTATATAGATTTCGAGTCTAATAAACTAGACCTTAAAACTCTAGTTTCTTTAGTTATTCTCTACTACTTAGATATTATTTATCTAGAGGTAGAGTATTATCTTATCTATATTAATACTAGATATAGTATAGACTATTTACTACTCTATAGTTATACTAGAATTATATCTAGCGCTAGTAAACTATTTCTTAGTTTTCTATATAGATATAGATCTTAGATAGTATTATTTCTATATAAGTATATCCTCTAATATAATTTCGTTCGTCTAGTATTTCTCTATTTATAGTTAGTTAAAAGGTTATTCTCTTTCTTTCTATTCTATTATTACTACTTTAAAGATATCTTTAATATATTAAGTATTTAGTTTTCCTTCTATAGTTTCTAGATAACTTTTAAGGTTCTAGAAGATAATACTTATTATATTATTACTCTAGACTAGAAATTAGTCTAGTACTTCTAGATTCTATTCTCTAGTTATATAAGAAGTCTAAAAATCGAGTTTATTACTCTTAAGATCTATCTATTAGTTATCTTATTCGAAGTATCTAATATATATCTAGGTTTCTTCTATCTAGAGTTCCTCGTTCTATTTCTTAGCTAACTCTAAAGCTTCTAAGAGTTTAGAAGATAATTCTAGTAATATATAGTCTCTTTATTATAGTAATATATCTTCTAATTCTAAATAGATATTATTATATTACTTAAGAATAAGATCCTTCTTAGCTTCTATCTAAGTTTTATATCTATAAGCTTTAAGCTTAGCGTTAGATAATTTAAATCTCTCTATTAATACTTCTTCTTTTCTTACTATAGTATTAATCTATTTTCTACTAAAGTTCTTTATTTACTTTTAAGAGTACTTATTTAATATATAACTAGCCTAGCTATATAAATAATATAAGTTCTACTCTCTTTAGTAAGTATATTCTTATTCTAATAGCTAGGTTTTATTAGATCTATTCTTCTAGAATAGTTTTCTCTAGATAGCGTTTACTTTATAGTTACGTTCTAACCGGTTCTACTCTTTATAATCCTTTCTCTTATTTTTATAGTATAGAGTAGATTATTTAAATTTCTATAATCGATTATCTAACTAGATAACTCCTTCTATTATAGAGGTAATATCGCTATATCTAATATTCTAGTATACTATTTCTTTTTATAAATTAAGCTTTAACTCTCTTTAGAATAGTTCTATAAGAGTAGATCTATTCTAACTAGTCTTATTTCTATAATGTTAGAACTTATTAACATAGTTAATTATAGATCTAGTTTAGCGAAAGTTAAGTATCTTATATACTACTATCTAGATAGTATTAAAGTCTCTAAATATTCGTTATATTAAGACTTTAAATCCTTACTATAAACGAAATATAGTATATATTATAGCTATACTTCTATCTATAGCTTTATTCTTAAAGAAGTCCTTAAGATATAGCTAAGTCTATTTAAGAGCTAGCTCTCTTAGATATAAGATACTAAAGATTAGTTAAGTAGTTTAATTATTAGAAAACTTCTTAAGGTTAAAGTTAAAGTAGATATCTATCTAGAGTAAGAATAACTCTAGTTTCTAGCGTTTTCTATAATAGATATTAGATATTCTAATCTAAATAGTTTTAAGTATCTTAACTCTAAAGAGCTTAGATATATCTAGTATACTCTTATTATTATTATTATTAACGTTAGCGTTATTATTTACTAGAGATATAGTAGACGTCTCTTAGACTAGTAGATTAACTCGACTAGTACTAGAGCTAGTAATAGAGGCTATCTTTAAAGATATTATACTAACGAACTTCTAAGCTAGATACTTAAAGTATAATAAAACTTAATCTATCTAACTAAAGGTATTATTTCGACGAGTTAGTTACTTATAAAGAGGTTTATAGTATAGAGTATTTACTTAGAGATAAACTTATTACTTATATAGAGTAGTTAAAGCTAAAAGTTATTAATAACTAAGTAACTAAAGTTAAGTATAAAGCTTCTATCTAATAGTAGACGTACTAGTCTTATATAGAACCTTTATTCTCTATTCTAATAGTTAGAGTTAACTAAGTCGATAGTCGCTTCTAAGTAACTAGTCTACTTATCGCTCTTATTATATAATATATATATAATAAAATCCTTAGATCGCTTTAGCTAACCTAACTAATCTCTAAATACTATAAGAGTATATAATATTACTTAATCTATTAGAACGCTATCTAGTCTTTACTTATTATATATATATATATAATTTATAATATTATAGCTATTAAGAGATTAGATAGATAACTCTCTATCTAAAAAGATAGTTTAGCTTTAAAGAAAGCTTAAACTAGATAGTTAAGAAAGTAATAGTAAAGTATAATATCTATATCTAGAATAAAGCTTCTTATTAGATACTATATAGATAGATAGATACTACTCTAATACTATAGATATCTTAGAAATTAATATTCTAGAATTTTATTCTTAAGCTACTAAAATCTAAGGATCTAATAATAGAAGTTAAATATAATTTAATTCTATTTATTATAGAATAGCTTATAAAGTATATAATTCTAGTACTATATATAGAATTAAGTATAGCTAAGAAATTAGTATTTATATTTCTAAAAGAAATAGTCTTAAGATATAGACTATCTAGAGAAATACTCTTTAATAGAAATAAGCTCTTTACCTCGAAGTTCTAGATAGCTCTTATAGAGAGATTAGATAAAAAAAGAAAGCTATTAATAGCTTTCTATCTCTAGACTAATAGAGGAAATAAATATATAAATTAAATAGTTAAAATATATCTTTATTATTATATAAACTATTAGTAAAATAATTAAGTAGAACTACTATCTATAGCTTAGTTCTTATATAATAGTTTAATAATAGAAATAATACTTATTATATTATTCTATACTAACTTTAGATATATATTAAAATATATTAAAAGTTATTAACCTTAATAGTTAATAACTAACTAGTCTAGTTATTAGACTTAGCGATTAGAAAACTATATAAGAAACTAGTAGAGAATTTATAGTTTATAGCTAAATATAATATATACTACTATAATAAAAAATATAGTTAGAAGCTAATATTAAAAGAGAAGAATAAAGTCTATCTATAGTAAAAAAATATTAATACTAAGAGACTAAGTAATAAACTAGACTATAAATATATTAGACTATATAAGATTAAATATATTAAGAGACTATTAAATTATAAACTAGCTCTATTAAAAATAATAAATATCTTTCTAGTTTTCTAGTTTTCTATATATCTTTACTTAAACTAGTACTACTAGCTCTATATATAGAGATCTAGCTAGTTAATCTAAATACTAAATATAAGGTTAAGAGAATTCTTAACTATAAATATATTAGAGACGGGATTAAGTATCTAATTAAATAGTTAGACTATCTATAACCGATATCCCTAGTCCGTGCCCTGCCCTAGTGAAAACCCACCCTACTAAAATTTCACGATGCTATTAAAAAGTTATATATCTCAACAACCGCTTGTTAGAATTACATACAATTAAGTATATAGACTAATGGCAGGTAGTTAAATACAGAATGAGTGTAGAAAACTATGTGCGAGCACAAAGTAGTAGCCTAATCTGCCTTCCTGACCTAGTTTCCTTCAATTGTAGAGCTACCACTTTAGCTAGAACTCCTGCTTTAAGTTTAAGTGTATGACTTGGCTTTTCTAGCTCTTTTTGTCCCTTTGAAGCTCCTTTCTTAACTTAAGGCCTACGTAGAGTAGTCCTTTTTAGTAGGATTCGTAGACCTTTTATCTACTTTAGAGCCTTTGTAGTTACAGCAGCCAGCTCCTTGTAAAGCTGCTCTCCTACCTTCTTATTTACCTTTTCTTCCTCCTTACGTTGTCTTTCAAGAGCATTAGCCTTTCTAATTACTCTCCTCTGATCCCTTGCCTTTTCTTCCTCCTCTTTCGCCTTTTCTTCCCCGGCCTAGTACTCGCGAGCTCGAATAACCTTCCCAGGGGAGTATACTTCTACTCCCTCACTAATTTCACCGCAAAGATTAAGCCTCTTTCCTCTCTTCCGTTTCTAGTTCTCAAGTATAATAGCAGCTTGAAGTCTAATATTCTCGTGCTCAAGTATAGAGACTTTACTTAAGAGAATACACATTGAAGAAAAGACCTTGTTCGCCTTAAGTCTTAAGGGTAATCTCTCAAAGTCTAAGAACACTCGTCGAATAGATTTTATAGTAAGAGGTGTTTTCATGTCTTTCGTAGGCTCTTTGAAGGGCGAAGCAGGCTTTGTTACTTGCGCGATTATTTTTTCCCCTACTATAGGCTAAATTCCAGGCTTCTTGAAGGAATGTATAATGTTTTGTTCTGTGAATGCCTTATTCTACGCTTTCTTGAACATTGAGAAGAAAAATCGCTTTGATATTAAGACTAGTCCTCGGGACGTAGACATTAGTTTGTTTAGCTGGTTCAAGTAAAAGGAGGCGAGTGGACCAAACAGGCCTACGTCGAGAGGTTGTAATCGGTGTGTAGTATAAGGCGGCAGAATTATAATAATAATACAGTGCCGATCTACGAAGTCGACAAATTTTATATTTATATATAAGGAGTGACCGTCTATAAGAAGAAGGCGAAAGGCCCTTGGTGACTTCGGTTTTATATGCTTTTCAAACACTGTTTCTAGCTACTCAAGGCTAAATTAGTTCAAGGACCAGCCGTTTTCGGACAAGCTAAAGTAGGTGTTTGAATCTGGTATAACATCTTGAACCTAGGAACTTGAAAGATCGCCTAAACTTCCTTTATATATAAGAAGTAGTAGAATCCATCTACTAATCGCTGAGACACATGCTAGGAGCGAAATAAACTCTCGAGACCCATCCTCCTTATTTTTCGTCACCTGGCCTGATTTGTACGCTGCTGCGCTTATTATTCGTTTCATTGATAGGCCTACTCTAATGAGGAAGCCCTTTTCATCAAAGTTATAGAGGTTATCGGCTGTAATGCGGTACTTTTCAATGACTTGAGCTAACTAAGCGATGTTAGCTTCTGCGGCCGAAGAACGAACAAGCGAGCAAAAAGGAGAGAAAAGTAGTAAATACCAAGGTAAAGAAGAGAGTAAACATAGAGGCGTACTCAGCAGTAACCCTTAGATTCTCAAGGTTCTTTAAATAACCGCTACGTAACGTCCCCTTGTGCCTCCGGATAAAGTTCCCTGTCCAGTTCTTTCCTACTGGCCGACCACGTATCTCTTCAGCGAGGTTTCGTACAATAGAAGACGTAGGGGGCATTCCTCGGTCCGTAAGCTTATTAATCTGCCGAATCAAGACATCCTCTTGCTCCTAGGTGAGTGCCTGTTTATAAAAAGCGGTGGCTTCTCTGCGTGTCTTAGTTAAGCTACGAACCTGCTTTCTAAGAGCAGAACGGTCGCATCTAAAGGCCCTTACACACTCAGAATATGTCCTATAATCTCCTCTTTCGAATGCTGCCACCGCCTGGCTAATGCGATGAGAATTGTCTGCTCTAGCTATTTTTGAGTGTTGTGGTGTGGAGTAAAATCAGTGGATTTTTGGTGGGGTTTTGACTAGGGCTGGGCACGGACTAGGGATATCGGTTACTCGAAGAATATATAGAAACCTAAGTTAGACCTAAATTACTTCTAGCTTCTTATAGACTTCTACTAGCGAAATCTAAAGTTATCTATATCGAGTAGTTAGAAGAGAAAGCTTTAAAGAAACCTAGATCGAGCTCTAGATTAAGAGTAGAGTTAGAGACGCTAGAAGAGAGAAGAGTAGCTAGCTAGATAGCCTTTTTCTCTTATTACTTTTATTTCTTCTACTCTTTTCTTTATATCCTTTCCTTCTCTTTAGTAGCGTCTAGTTTATTAAGTATATAGAGCTTATAACGAACTATATCTATACTCTATTCTCGAAGTTCTTATTAGCGCTACTTAAGTTTATATATAGGCTAGACTAGCTATAGCTATCTTAAAAGCTATATCTCTTTTAAATTTAAGACGTTTCTTCTTAAAATAAATACTTTAGAGGTTATTATTTAATTCTTAAAAGGCGATATATTTAACTTCTTATCTAATATACTCTCTATATTATTATAACTTATTATTTAAAATAAAGTACTTCTAGTTATAGTATTTATAGTTAGAATAAGATATAATAGAGAAACTATATATCTAGATAGTCTCGAAAAGTAGAAGATATTATTTATACTTCTATATTTTAGAGAATATAATAAAAGAAGAAGAAGGCTACTAGTCTTTTAATAATATTTCTTAGATCGTACTTAAGTATAGAGACACGCTAGACTAAAAAGAGAATAGTATTATAAATAATATATATATATATAATAAGTAAATACTAGATAGCGCTCTAATAGATTAAATACTATTATATACTCTTATAGTATTTATAGATTAGTTAGACTAGCTAAACGATCTAAGGATTTCTCTATCTTAGAAATATATAACTCGCTTATTAGATTATATAAATATTAGAGCTTATAGAAGCTTATATTAGAGCTTTAGATCTTATAAGAAACTGTCGGTATATAATTCTAGTGAATAGCACCTTGTACGAGAGCCTAGTGGGTCTATATGCTTTAGGTTATGTGAGTGGCTTGCCACTCACATACTTAAGCTTGTAGAGCACCACCTCTCTTTACCTTTACTCTTTATGCACAAATGAATACACCGATTTAGTTACCTCTAAAGAGAAGGTGACCTGAATCCCGTATTCGCCGTCGTCACAACTACCAGGTTGTACCAACACTGATCAGTGAGCGCGCACAGATCAGATACACTTATTATATACCTCTGCCCCTTCTCGGATCGTGGTACGTTATAGTATAGTGTGGTGGTATCAAAACTTAAAGAGTAAGGAGCCACCTTCTCGGATCGCTAGCTATTAACTTTACTACTGTAACAAGCACCTTATAAGTGCCGGAATTGTAAAGACTAAACGCTTGCGACTTGATCGCCATCTGTACCCTCATCTACACCTTTGGCTACACCTCTAGCTACACTCTCATTCAAACCCTCATTTACACCCTCATTTACACCCTCACGACATTCAGCGGATTTACCCCTCAATCTGTAAACACCTTTGAACCTTGGCAAAGCCAGATTCTAAAGGATTTGAACACCCCACACCCAATTTAGCCAGAATCTAAGGCTTCTACACCCCTACACTCTACACCTAATTTAGCCGGAATCCAAGCCTTTCTACACCCCACTTTCCACACCTCCCTTGCTTAGCAACATCATGGCTGAACCAATAGAGCCACAAATCGAGCTTAGCAAGGAGGACCTTACAAAGTTTGTTACTAAGCACATCGATAAGTACGAACAGATGGAAGACGACGATGAAGTACTTTAGGCTACTTTCTAAGAAGACTTTAAAGACTAGGATGAGGAACACTTTATAATAGTAAACAAGTCCCAGGTTATTAAGTTACGTAAGGCACTTTGTTGTAGAGGTGTATAGATTGAAATAGACAGTAAAAAGGCACACATAGCTACAGCACTTGTTAATACTCTAAAGGAGATTAACCCGGTTGAATGGACAGATGAGGAGATACTTAGTATCATGAAAGGCAAGGACACTAACTCAGCAGGATTTAACCGACGATATAAGACGATGTATAATCCCTCCTTTTAATATAGGGATCCTCTTTAACCTTAAAGCACTCCTCCTGCTCAACTGCCTGCTTAACTTCCTGCTCAATTGCCTACTCAATCGCCTACTTAACTACCTACTCAAGTACCTACTTAACAGCTTGCTCAACCTCAAGGCACTTAAGGCAATCCTTAAAGCACTACTCAAGGTACTCCTCAGGCACCTCAAGCCACCCTGCAAAGCACCCTAAACTCGAACCCTACAGACCCTGCCCTTCTTGGAACTGCTACGGCACAACAACTACAAGGAATTCTTACGTATGGGCCCCTAGCGGGCACAGCATAGCCAAGTCAGCGTACAAACTTCTCCACCACATACTAGTTCTAGCAACCCTAGACAGGCATAAACTCCTTCCAGCCCTAGCAAGCACAAGCACAAGCTACCTAGACAGCCACCGGTAGCACTTTGCCCCCTGCACCTCCTACACCACCTATACCTCTAGTACCCCTCGCATCTCCTGTATAACTATAGCAGCTAACTCTTACCTAATTGTAAGTAAAACTAGAGTATGGACGAGAATTGATGAACTTAGTAAAGACCTATACAGACGATATGAAGTACAGAGGCACTAGCGACAACTTTAGACTTAAAGTCACAATACTCTTTGATGTCTGTATTAGGTGTGACGTACCTGAGGTAGCCTACGTAAAAGCTCTGCCTATTATACTCAAGGGGCTAGCTTTGGACTTTTACTACATAACCCTTACTACTGCTAACCTACCTTTTCAAGACCTCTGCCATGCTATTCAGGACTACTTTGAAGACGCAAGCTACAAGCGAGCCGCGCTTGTAGAATGGAACAACCTGAGTCTTAACCTTGTTAAATCCTAGAACCTGGATAAGACAACTACTCAGTCCTTTCAACTCCTGGTAGCTAGGCTCTAAGTACTCTGCTATAGACTTACCTAGGACCTCTAGACTAACTCCTTCCTCTTAAACAAGCTTGTACTTGCTTGCTAGGATACTCCTGAGTGCTAGATAGTATGCTCTTCCCCTCCGCCCTCTTCTCAACTGTCAGCCACTGTTAGTGCTCTTAAGACGTTAATTACTGCCTACAAGCATGCCTACAGTACTACTACTACTAACCTAGCAACAACCTATATAACAGACTGCAGGTTCTAATCCTCACGTAGTAATTCACGTATAAGCCAGGGCCGCGGCTATCGTGGAAGTAACTACCGTAAGAACAAGAAGTAATGCTTTGTCTATAAGAAGTAAGGCTGCTGGTTAACAAACTACCTTGAGCATGAGTGTAACTAGGTAAGAGATTACTTTAAGTCAAGATATCAAAACAAGCTTAGAGGGGAATTCAACGAACCTGCCTTTAAAAGGTCATTTAGACAGTACGTCCTTAAGTACAAAGGAGGACAGTTCGACTCCCACGATGAAGCATTTCAAGCTGTTATTCTTGAAGATAATAAAGAAGAGCCCTTAAATACTCCTAAGCTTAAAGAGAGCAAGAGTAAAAGCTTTATGACTTCGCTTAGCTAAATTAGTACTTTAAGCGCTACAAGCATTACTTCTAAGCTCTCTAAGGCAGCCTGTTTTTATGATTTTATAAGCTTGCTACCTGCCTTACCTGCTAAAGACGAGGAAATCAAGACTCTAATAGCTACAGAAGCTAAACGCTACAACTTAAGCTACTAGTTTAGTATTATGATTAATATAGGCGCAGCCTTAAAGTCAACTATAGGCTACGACTAGTATATAGCCTATAATTTAATTTAGAGCGCCTCTATTACTATAGCTTTAAAAGGTAAAGTGACTGTTAAATTTAGTATTAGCGTAGTAGCATCCCTAGGCTCTATATACGTTAATTCACCTATTAGCCTAATTAAATTCTATATACTTTAGATAGACACCCCTTTCCTACTTTACTTAGTAGATATAGACAAGCTAGGAGTCTACTTTAATAACCTTGAAAACACGCTTATTACTCTATAATATAAAGTGTTAGTAGTATAGCGCTTCGAACACCCCTTCCTAGTTTAGGGAGAGTCTTTATACTCCTTCCTACAGGAGTCCCTAAGCTAACTAACAGAGACTGAGATTCGTCGACTTTATAGGCGCTTTAGACACTTATCTGTTAGCTGCCTCTAGCTCCTACTAGAGCGCGCTAGCTACGATGTTAACCTAGGTATACTTAAGCACCTAAACGAGTACTACTACTACTACTAAAAGCATAGAAAATCCCCTGGCCGCTTCCGCTTTACTCTCTACGATGATGTTAAGTTCAACTATAATATCTACGTTGATATTATATATATTAAGAGCCAGCCTCTATTATATATTATAGACAAATACACTCGCTTCTAAGCTAGTAAGTAGCTACGTTAAATCTTAGTAAAGTATATATAGGAAAAGCTATAGGAGTACTAGATTAACACCTACCTTAGACCTCTAGATCTAATAACTTATAACGCTAGTAAGAACTTTATAAGTAAGGAATTCAAGTAATTTATAGGTTTAATAGGAATTTAAACTAAGGTTGTGCCTATAGAAGCCTACAACTTAATTAGAACGGTAGAACGCTACTATAGCCTACTTAGAAGAGTATACTTAATTATAACTAAGGAGCTACCTAACCTTACTAAAGATATAGCCCTTTAAATAGCTTTTAAAGTAATTAACGATATAGTAGGACCTGATAGCCTTGTCTCTACTCTACTTGTGTTTGGCGCCTACCTATGTATAGCTAAGTTTAACGCCTCCTTGCCCTCTATTAGCTAGCGTATAAGCACACTCAAGAAGGCTATAGAGGAGCTACGTAAACTCTAGGTAAAACGACAAATCAACGATACCCTTAATTAGCGGAATAGCCCTATAAATAGCCTACTTAAGGACCTACTCCTTAACTCAGACGTCCTTGTATAGTGTAAACCTAGGAGGTAGACTAGCCCCTTTACGCTTATAGGAATAACAAATGAGGAGTGTATTGTCAAGCTGCCTAGCAGACCTATAAAATTCCGCTCTATAGTAGTAAAACCCTACCTTACAGACCTAGACCTATAGGAACCACCGGCTACCTAGGAACCTGACGACCAAGAAGTATTCCAGCCAGCCACGCTACCTAAAGTTATTTAACTAAGGCGTAGCCTAGGTAGACTATCAAAGACTTAAAGACAGCCTCTAGAGCAACTATAGGAACAATCCTACAACCAGCCTCCGAAGCGTAGCCTAGGGAGACTACAGAAACAACTAAGTACCTTAAATATTAACGTCTATCTTACTAAAGATACTACTACCTCTACCTCTAGTTAATTTAAGTATTCCTAGACGTAGAAGGTTAATAGGCTAATTAAACGTGATGTTTTTAAATATATCTAGCTATGTGACCTTCTAGAAGGCGCTAGAATATTTAACTTAAGATTTATAGACAGTATTAAGAACAAGGGCATAGAAAAGGTATATAAGAAATCAAGGCTTGTTATCTAGGCATATAATAATGAAAACAAGTCTTAAGTTCTAACTTAATCACCTATAATTTAAAGAGTTAGCTAGTAAATTATCCTCGCTATAGCTACTATATACCCTAAGTTAAATATCTACCTTAGAGATATTACCTAGGCATATACCTAGTTAACTATAAAGCTTAGCCGCGATTTCTATGTACACCTGCCTTAAGGAGTACCTTAATAGAGCGGAATTTACCTCAAGGTTATAAAACTACTCTACAGCGTACCTGAAGCTAGGAACTACTAGTTTAGCACCTACTATAAACACTACCTTAATAAGCTACACATGTCACAATCTACATACAATCCCTGCCTACTCTCTGTCAGCAAGTAAGAGTAATTTAGAGTCGTCGGTCTCTAGACTGACGATACTCTAATACTAGTAAACCTAGGGTTTACTATAGCTGAAGAGGAGTAATTATAGAAGGCTGAATTTACTTCAAAACCTAGGGAACAGCTTATAAACGACTACCTACTTAAATTCAATAGCGGTAAAATTACACTTTAACTAAACGGTTTAATACTCTTGACCCAGGAAGGCTATACTAAGCACTTGAAGCTAGTAAGCACCTCACTAGCAGACCTAGTAAGCTCCCAGGGCAACGTTCGCCAGAATGCCTTAATCAAGGACTAATATATAGCACAACAAGCTCGTAGAGCCTACTTAGCCACGGTCTTACAGCCAGAGGCTACTTTTAACCTCTCCTTTACTACCTAGAAGGCTGAACCTTAAAGCTAGGACATTACACTCCTCAACAAGTGAATTTAATAGTAAATCGACAACTCTACCAGAGGCCTTCAATTTGTCAAGCTAGACAAGAGTACTCTTAAGTTAGTTATATTTACTGACTCCTCCTTTACTAACAACGAGGATTTCACCTCTTAGATTAGCTATGTTCTTATACTAGGAGACAAAGCAGGGAACGCTAACATTTTACACTAGTCCTCTATCAAGTGTAAGAGAGTTATATAGAGTGTCTTAGCTTTAGAACTATATACAATAAGCGCTAGATTTAACATGGCTACGTCTATTAAGACAACTTTAGAAGCTATTCTTAGTCTTAATATACCCCTCACAGTTTACACTAACTCAAAATCACTTTACGAGTGTCTAGTTAAACTTAGGACTACTAAGGAGAAGCGTCTTATGATAGACGTAATGTGTCTACAGCAAGCGTATAAGCAACGCGAGATCAGCGAGATTAAGTAGATTGATAGCAATAGCAACCCAGCAGATGCTATAACAAAGTCTAAGGCTTGTCCTGCTTTACGCAACCTAATTAATATAAACAAGCTTAATATCAAGGTCACTGAATAGGTTGAACGTACACTTAAGCAAGGGACGGAAGGCAATACGAGGGGAGGGACGTGATTAGTCGGATAGATTGGGTACTTTCTTCTCTTTTACTTCTTACAGTCTTTACTACTTTTTAGCTACTTTAAAGTAGGCCCAGTGTTAGTATATAATTCTAGCGAATAGCACCTTGTACAAGAGCCTAGTAGGTCTACATACTTTAGGTCATGTGAGTAGCTTACCACTCACATACTTAAGCTTGTAGAGCACTACCTCTCTTTACCTTTACTCTTTACGCACAAATGAATACACCGATTTAGTTACCTCTAAAGAGAAGGTGACCTGAATCCCGTATTCGCCGTCGTCACGACTACTAGGTCGTACCAACAGAAACTAAATAAGTAGTAGAGTATATAGATGTAATAGAACTATTAATATTCTATTATAATATAGAATAATCGATACTCTCTCTTATATCTCTAGCTACTCTTCTAGTTATATATATCGAAACCTCTTAAATACCTCTTTCTATCTCTACACTTTCTAAAACTATCTATAGTATTACTAGCTTCGACCTAGTTATAAGTTACTATCGTATACTCTTCGCCTTATAAAGACCTCTTCGCTAAGATCTCTAGTTGATCTAGCTATCTTAATCTTAGTCTCTTATAGATCTAAAAGATCTAGAAGAGCTATAAGAGCGAAGGTTCTATATAAGACTAGTATATCTACTATTAGAAAGAAGATTTATACTTAACCTTAGTTACTTAGTTATTAATATCTTTTAGCTTTAACTACTTTATATAAGTATTAAGTTTACCTTCGAGTAAATAACCTATACTATAAACCTCTTTATAAGTAACTAACTCGTCGAAATAATACCTTTAGTTAGATAGACTAAGTTTCGTTATAATCTAAATTAAGTATATATTATATAATAACCTTCTTCTCTAACTTAGTTAAATTTATATTTACTAGCCGACGATCGAAGAGTAGAATATAGTTATTTATTCTAAGGCGAAGTATAGATTTAGAAACTTTATAGATTTTTATAGCTTTTCGATAACTTAGTTTTCTTTTTAAGGTTTAAATAGCTTTAATAGCTAAAATAATATATACTTCTTAAGTTTATATCTCTATTAGAAAGAGTAAAAAATATTTATTAAAATAATAGAGTTAGAGAGTTAGTAAAAGTATATAGAGTTCTAATATAATATTATTTATTAGCGAGTTAATTATATTACTAAGTCGATTACTAAAAATATATATAAAAAACGTCTATATAACTCTAGTAAAAATCTATAATTTCTAATAAAAATTAATAAAATTAAAAACTTTACTTTATTATATTATATATAGTAATAGTAGAAATCTTAGATACTAACTAATTATAATCGCTAAGTTATTAAAGAAATTTTTTTTTTTTAATAAATATAAAGGTAGTTTTAAGCGAATCGTTAGTTATAACTAGTAAGCGTTCTAAAATTTTAAAACTACTTATTTATATAGTAATAAAGTAAATTTTTTAATTTTATTAATTTTAATTAAGAATTATAGATTTTTACTAGAGTTATATAGATATTTTTTATATATATTTTTAGTAATCGACTTAGTAATATAATCGACTCGCTAATAAACTATATTATATAGAGTTTTAATAAACTATATTACTAGAATAAGTTTATATTTAGTATAATATAGCTATAAACTTATATAGTACTTTATAAACTAATTTAAAGTTAATTTCTTAAATTATAATATTAGAAATTTAAAGATTTAATAGTAAAACTATTTTAATTCTATAGTAAAATATTAGATATACTAAATATAAATTATTCTAACTAGAATAAGCTTAAATTTAGTCTAGCTTAGAGATAGAGATAGACTTATATAATAGATTAAAATTTAATTTAAAGTCTAGATCTAGTATTAAATAATAGAATTCTATAGTAAAGAAAGTTTTATTTTTAAGTTTAGTATTATATTTCTTTAAACATAGATTATTATAAATAGAATAGAAATATATATAGCTAAGCTTAGTTCTAGACTTAAATTATAATTTATAAACTAATTTAAATTAAATCTTTAATAATAAAAACTAATAGAAAAATTTAAAATATATCTCTATAGAATATATAAAATCGAAAATAAATAAGAGAATTCAATTTAAAGTAAAGAAATTCAGTGCCTTTCTATTCACATACTTAATTAGTATTTCTATGCTCTGACTACTTACCTAGATCTATGTTATAGTTTTGTAGCAGTTTAGTCGCTCGCTTAAATGTAGTGGCTTGTAGGCACTGTCCGAGGCACACTCCGAGGCATACTCGTTATCACAAATTCAGCCGCACTCGCAACCATAAACTCCATCATCTCCATTCATCAAGATGAAATTATAAACACTCTATCCCAAAGTCTGATGAGTATTACCAGTGAACATATCCATCTTTCCAATGTTTCGCTTCGTCTCAAAATATAACATAACCTCTGATTCTACGGCGGCAGTATGCCTCTACCCAATATCCAGCCAATACCTTGCTCTCCCACGCTTCCTCTACTACACCCTCCTGCTATTTTCCGTCTTCGCACACCGTCAGATTTGGCTGGTCACTGGTGCTGTAGCCTCCTTCATGACCTTCTCTGGAACGGCTTCGATCCACGCCATTATCCTCGCCGTCATAAGTAAAAGCTCTCTTCCCGACCTCGACATCTTCGCCGTGTGGGCTATCGTAAGTTCCGGCTGCCTAATCACCCTCCCCGCCATGGAGTTCTCAATAACCCTGAGAGAGTCCCCAGCACGACCCGTTTTCAAGTTGTGGGGCTTGTTGGTCATGATAGGGGCTATTTGTTCGGCAGTAGCATTTTTGAGAACGTATCCAGATGAACAGGCATGTTGGTCGGATGAAGGGGTTTTGCTCCGGGAGCAGAATCAAAGTGGTACGGGGAGGTTCAATTGCACTTATTCTTGTTTCGCAAGCTCTCAGACTCTGAGATCTCCGGACGAGATCACGGTTGTGACCAAGAGGAGTCTTTTGGGATTGCGAGGGCGGTTGTTGGTCGCGAGTCTGATTTTCGCTTATGCGTTTACGGTTGTGGGGTTTCTTTGCTTCCTTGGGGCAGGGAGGAGACGCACACAGGTTGAGCTAGCGAAGGCTATTGAAGAAATCGAGAAGACTCTGCGGGCACCGATTTCCAACACTGCGAGAATGGGGGCGGCGAGAAGTGGGTCGAGTCCTTACGCGCACAGAAGTGAACTGAAAGAGGAAAAAGGGAGATTGGAACATGAGTTGAGAACGGGGGAGCATAAAAGACATCCGTGTTTGAGAATCATAGGGGTGTTGAGTATTGTCTTTTTCTTTATTGTTGTGAGTTTTAATGAAGTTTGCCTCTTTATTAGGGAAGGTCTTCCTATTAGCGAACCTGCTTATGCTGTTGGGCAGTGGTCGGGCTGGGTGAGCACTATTCTGGTACTTGTTGCTTCAGCTATTCTGCAAGCTTATTTGCCCAGTTGGGAGAAGCGGCAGGATATATTTTTGAGAGAGCAGGCGGCTCGTGAGGTGACTGCGAAACAGGTTTCTGGATATCAGGTCCCGCAACTGGATAACAACACAAATGGGCTGGCAGAAGCTGGGGATACCATTCAGGTAGAGGGATCGATTCCAGCGCCACCTTCTGCACCAGCACAACCGTGAAAATGCTAAGTTTTGCGAAGGGTTTTCTTTTCTTTTCATACTTAGTTTTATAAGCGTATATTTCAAGCTAACCGACCAATGATGATGTATTTGATAGATAATAAGGCACTTACTTATATTATAGAGTTACAAAGAAGTTCTTATAGAAAATAATATTAAAACCTAACGACAATAACAGTCAGGTTCAGCTACCCAACAAACTTAGTGTACATAGATACCACCCTATTTACCGACACTTGTAATGTCCAGGGGGAGACTGGATCATAGAGAGTCAGTGGAGGAAGGAAACCAAATATTCGTCAGCTTTAATCATACTACTTAAGGTGACACATTGAGTCAGATGTGATGTAACATTATTCTTGAATCACAGTTCTAGCAATGCACCCAACCAGCGGGTTAAAAAGTACAAAAATCAACCAAAACATTTCAACACCCATGAACCGCAACAGACCACCAATCATCACTATGCAATTCTCCACAAACTGTATCCTTTGAACCTTTAGATATACAGGTCTTCTCATTCAGAAGCCATTCTGCGAAATCTGCAACTTGAGAACAAGGCATGGATCAAACTCCTGCTTTTGGTTTCTGTTTATTTCTGTTAGATTTTTGGTTCAATCTCTCCCTTAAAATTGGGGGTTATGATGTTGTGAGGAAAGGATATAGAACAAACATTCTGGTCATCGATGAAAATTCCTGCTTTCCTTCTACATATAAGAGGTCATCCGACGACGGCGTCGCAACTTTTTTTAGTTCTGAGAAATTTGATCGCTTGCTGGATATCTTTTTAGTGAGGTCATGTGAAGCTGAAGTTTGGGTTGATGCAGAGATGGGTGTTTTGGGGTCGCTTAGGTTTTGTCAGCTTGAGAGTCAAGAGTTGAATGATATGAGCAGCAGGACGTACCGTGTGTAGCGGAAAAAGGAAAATAAGGGGAACTCGAGCCTGAGATCTTTGTGGGGGGTGGTAAACTGCTCACGACAGACTATGTAAGGTTCATCTCAGTGTTAGCAAGTGTGTAACTTTATGTGATCGCCATTTACGTATTGTAGAGGGGTTGACGAACAGTGAGGGCGATGTAGAGAAAGCCTGAGGTTATAAGAAAGATATTCATCTTCTTGAACCCGAGAAGTGAGAAGTAGTTTTTTAGTTTTAGTTCTGATGAGTTACAGCTGTCAGTTTTTTGTAAAAATTATAGAAGGAAGGAAAGTTGGAAGGTCGCTTTTATAGTGGGAAATGCAGGGTGGTCGTGAATCATTGCGAGACGGCATACCAACTTCTTATTGTAACACATCACCAATCAATCACTTCTATGTTCCCAATTCCCATACAATCATATAAAAAGTGAAGTGACATTTAAGGGTTGTGATTGGAGTATAAAGCAAATTTTAGGCAAGTGAATGTCGCTTCCCTTCACAGCTTCTTAAGAACGTCCAGCAACTGGATATCAATATTCACAAGATCTGGAACAATAGTCGTATGTTTTTAATAACAGTATCAAGGAATGCGCACGCAAAAAAATCATCAGATCTGTTCCTAGTAGGACCAGTAGTACAACCTAGGCAAAAGCGAATAAAGGAGCTCATGTTAGCAAGATTTTCGAAAAGAAAGTATACTCCAAAATGAGAAACCAGAGATAAGAACACGTTGATCTAAGCTCTCAAACCTCAGAAGAAGCAATTGGCTGCCATGTGCCATTTAGGCAAATATATACAAAGGCTAAAGCCAAATCCCTCGTGAGACACAAACTATATACAAGAAGCCCCACAAACAAAACCACACAACCCTCCAAGACAATGTCATCACCAAAGAATCAACGAGGTTACCCATTTTAAAACCTTAGGCGCATCCAATTTTAGTCGACGAAACAACAACATCGTCATACCAAAAGGTATTAGCGTCCCCCCCATAACTCTCCCACCCAAAGTTCACAGCCGTGATCTTAGGCTTAACACTACTCCTCTGCCACTGAGCGGCATTCGCATTCGCTACTCCCGGCTTGGAGGTCAACCCAGCAACAGTAACATTATTAAGCCAAGTTTCAATCGTGCCGTCAGTTCCAAGGTGGTATTCGAAACAGGTCCATGTGTTGGTAGGCAACGCTTTTGAAGCGGCGATGCCGTTGGGTGAGAGGTCGGGGAGTGTGGCATCGTCGGACTCGCGGTTGTACATGAGGATTTTGGATTGACCGCCTATTCGGAGGTGTTTCTTTGAGCCTTGGGCGGAGTCGGGCATGGTTATGAACGAGACGTGGGAGTCGGTTAGGGCTTTGGATGCTTTTCTGTGAGAAGATCAGTGTTTAGATAATTGGAAGTGTATGAGAAGTATGAAAGGTTGGAGGAACTTACAGCCATGTCCTGACGTAGACGTCGCCACTAGGGACCTTTGAGGTACCGAAGAAAATATGTCCACAGTAACCACCAGCACCATCGACTCTCATGGAATTCTTGCCGCTATGAGCAGTAGTGGTGTCAAGAGTAACTTTACCACCTTGGCTGCAGTCCGCTGCATAGGTGGGCCATGCGGTTTGATCCCATCCATTTTCGAAGCCCTCAGAAACTTGGGCAAGAGAAAATGGGAGGAGGGCGAGAGCAAGGAGAACAGTTTGACGGAACATATTTGCAGATATATTGACGGGAACAGAGAGAGAGAGCAAAGGACGAAGAGCAAGAGAAAGAGATTCGAGAGTAACAATTGAAAACTGGGAAGCCAAGGTTTTTATAAAACTGAAATTTAGCAGCCTAAGCTTCCTACCTTTATTGCCACTACCGGCTTGGTTCTTCCATTTGCTTTATTTTATGTCATGTGCTCTGTGATTTAGAGGTTTCATTTATATTCCCCTAGTACAAGCTTTGCCTATGTACATCCCCGTCGGCTTGCAATAGCAAATTATAGCGCGATGTCGGGAGTAATGGCGGGGGTAGAGATTTGAGCCGCGTGCCTAAATCCAGGACCATCGTAACCTTTAAAGGAAACTCAATACTGCTCAACACATGATCAGCGCATATTCATGAATTTAGGAACCGGCTAAGATGTGCATAGGTACAATCCAGGGGTATAAGATCGGCCCTCGGGCCGTTGGTGCAGGAAACTGATTTTGGATTTCCATAACAAGGAACAACCAGAGTTAAAGACTTACCAAATCTTAGCATTGGCAATGACTGTCCGTGTAAATCAAGCAACATTATCAAAGTGCTGATGTCAATCCTTTCTCCGTGTAGTTAGTGCTCCCTCCATATTCTGTTCTTACTTCCCCCTTAACACAAATAATCCATCCTTCCAACCATACCATCTCCCCATTCTCTTTCCCATGGCTCTCATCATAATCCTATCAATATTTCCAACAGGATGAGGCTTGTGAAAATTAATTCGGCCGCCCCAACCTCGCTCATTTGCCTCTGGCTTAAAGACAACTTCGGATCCTGTCGTCTGCTGAGATTTGAATCCAACGTCTTGCATTGCAAGAACAAAATCGTCCCAGTTTATGAGCTTGGCGGCTATCTCTGCGGTGCTCGAAAACATGGTATTTAAAATCCTAAGTGTGGGCCCTTTGACTGGGATTGGGTTGGCTGTGAGATTCTCTTCAACGTTTCCAGCCACACTCGATAGGTTCTCAACCCTAGGAAGCTGTTCTCCATTTTCCGAAGCCTTTGCTTTCTTCGGTCGTCCAGTAGCTTTTGGTAAGGTATGCCCTGCACTTGGTGTTGAGGCCCATTCAGTCTGAGCTGGTTCCAAATAGCTTGGTGGGTGACGAGGTAGTCCCTGCTCTAAACGAGCAACAATCTTTTGGCGCTCCGCTGCAACCGAATCCTTGTAGCTTGGATCAAAATCGGCCGAAAGAAGTTTTATATCCTCCATTATGTCCTCAGAAGACCATGTCATTTCTTTCTTATTCTTGAATGCTAATTGACGTTTTCGGCGTACCAGGGACCAAAATTTATTCAGTGCGTCTCTTGTGGCGTCAAATTGCTCAAGTCTCATCTGATCATTGAAGTCAGCTTTTGTAAGATGGCTGTCGAAGGCTTTTGAAAATCTAATAAGAGGCTTGGTGCCATCCTTATCATAAGGAACCATGTAATATTCTTCCGTTACTTTCTCAATTTGATGCCGTAATACCGTCGGTCGACCTAGTGCTTCTATCTGTTCCGGCTCAAAAGAATCGAGTTCCGCAAGTAGCGGTGGCATAGGCAGATGTCGATGGGTACTAGCGAAAAGCTCTTGTATTGCTGCATAATTGGTGTACTTTTCGTAGAGAAATTCATCAAGACGAGAGGCGTCTTGCTGGGTCGTATTGGTAAGATGCTCCTCGAGAAATGACCATTTTATAGCTGGGTCAAAGTTTTGCGGCTCGTGGGAATCAGGATCAATAAGTAGTATGTGAAGGATAAGAAATAGTGGGTCTTTGGAATAGAGCTCTTGTAGATTAAGAACACAGTGGAAATCAATCCCGTCAGGTACTGAATAGTCATATTTGAAATGCTTCTTGAATCCCGGTCGTAATCCTAACATCATTGGCAAAGGACCCAAGCAGATTCGTAGTTGACAATCCAAAAGCAATTCCAACTCTTGGAGGACCTGTTCATACTTTGGTGGTAGTGGAAGTCCAGGATGGATGGAATCTCGGAATTTAACCTGCATTGCTTTCACATTGCCACAAGCTTCCACAATCGTTGCCCATGACCAATAACTCCAAATGCTGGAGTGGATATCCCCAATCGCGGTGTCATGGACGTCTTCGGTGGGATGACCTTTGGGGAATACTTCTGCAGCCATGTGAATAGCTTTACGCAAGTACGCCGGGTCGGTTTGGAGCAACCAAAGATGATCACCAACCATGTTTTTTCTAGCAATTGCTTTTTCCAACATATCGTCGACATCAAAGAATGGTGGGGGAGAGAAGGGTTGATTGGTGTAGGTTGACCATTGATCGATTCGGCCACTGCGTTTTAGTTGGACTCGGATCGGTAGTAAGTTGCGTTGGGTTGAGTCCGGTTCTTTGATGCCATCGACTAGCTGTTCAACCATTCTGCGAAGGAAGTTGAGAAGAGTCTCCTGAGCCTCGAGCACCAGCCGCGCACGAGGGAAACCGACGATCTCTTCAGCGTGCGCTGCTCTCGCCTCCCACTTTACCAGCTCGCCATATTGAGGGCCATGCATAACCATACAGAGATTTGATGCATCAATATCGATCAATCCTAGTCTCCAACCCCAAGTCAATTTTTGGTTGTCGTATGTCGCCCATTCTTCCGGTCGGTGGAGAGAGCGATTTTGGAGCAGGCCAAGCAGCCTTGTAGCATCATTTTTGAGTCCATCCACGTTCAAGTAATCAAGCAAGATCGCATTGCGGTACTTTCTCGCCTCGCCTTGGTCCAGGGGAAAAAGTTTTGAACTAGGTGAACTGCTGTGTAAAAGTGCAAACCATGGCGTGTCGAACAGATTGGGGTCAGCAGTCGTCAAGTAACCTTCGCGTTTT
Source organism: Hymenoscyphus scutula (assembly GCA_001399465.1). Taxonomy (NCBI): domain Eukaryota; kingdom Fungi; phylum Ascomycota; class Leotiomycetes; order Helotiales; family Helotiaceae; genus Hymenoscyphus; species Hymenoscyphus scutula. The sequence continues at coordinate 47,014 of LKTO01000136.1, read as the reverse complement.
TCACGGCTCTTTTTCTTCCAACGACTGGCGATTGTTTTTCCATTCGAAGCCCATTGCTCCCGCAGATACTCCCAATCTTGTTTCATATTTCGGAGGTGCATACTGGCAATGGATCGTGCTTGTGCATCTGTCTGTGCCAGGCTGTAGCACAAGAAGCTTGGAGACTTCTGGACGGAATCAGGTCGAAAGAAATTGCTGCAAATCTTGCATTCGCAGGGTGCCTTCAGGTAGGTGATTGGTCCATAGGACTCAACATCTCCCGCCATTTTTGGCGGCATCGTGAAGATTGACGAGTGATATTTAATCTTGCAGGTGAGATTCCAATTCAACCCCCGCCCGCGTCGATACCCCACCACCTGCAAAGTTACGTGCATCCATCATGTGACCGTCCGTTAATTCCTCATGCTCAGTAGAGTAAATTATTCAGATAGAAAAGTAATATGAAGAACTAAGAGGCAGAGGTTTGAGAATGAAGAATGGATGTAAGTCATATATTGTTGAAATAAGTTTGTTCTTTGAGATGGGTTGGTTAATGTAATCAAGAGAGGTAAGTAAAAATGATCGGAAGTTAAAACAAGAAAATAGATTAAGTCATTGGGACGAATGAGAATATGTAGGGAAATAACCTAGAGATATATTTATTTTTAAGTACTTTCCAGCGGGGGTACCTTAGTACCACCTACCTTAGCCACCTGCACAGAAAATCACATCTGTCACGTGCCGATGCCGATGCCGCTTTTAAGATTATGAGAAGAGCATTCCCTTCCAGCCACAATCCACGACCGTCACCAAAACCGCGATAAAGATGTTCCACCATGCGACTGTAACATTCTTCCCATAATGATTTCTGGCTCCTCGCTCGCTACTACCATAGTCGATTGCCCAGCACACTGCACCAAGTGGTGGCATCACTCCGGAGGGCGAAGCGCAGGCTGATGATATCAGAAATCTGATCCCATTTCTATTAAGCCCCCCTCGACGATTGACTCTCTACCTCAGATGATGGCTCATCGTCGCACACCTTTTTATTATTCGCGGCCATTTCCTGTCTAAGGAATCTACCTTGAGCCATAAGTATGAGTCCTTTTGATGAGTGGATTAGTGGTGTCTTTTCAGAATGGCTCGCCGGGATATTTTAACCCGCCTCAAATCTAGAATTGATGGAAATGAGATCCGTCCAACAGTATTTCACTTCCACAGATCTTGCGACTCTAAGAGTCTTTGTCACTTTCTCTTGTTTTCGGTTGTTCCGTCTCGTATTTTCAAGTTTCTCCTGCCTCCTCCCCTTGCCGAATACGCTAAACCCAAAACCGCCCTCAATAGCTAGCTATTGAGGTGCGTTTTGGGACCAGCCACAACCACCAGAATTCCATCCACCTCAATACCACCACAAACCTCAATACTAGCGCTTCAATCACTCTCTTCTCTTCAATTCACACATGCTGTCAATATCATGTCACCAACTATTGCGGTCGGTTTTCAGCATTTTTGTACCAATGTATTTTTACCAATAGATCTCCCCTTGACTGCAACATCAACATATTCCTTCAAATTGGCTCATCGCAACGAACTCAAGAGCACTATCCAACCTTCTTTATCTCCCGAAACCGTCTTTCCCCTCAGGTCCTTGCCGTTGGTTCAAGCCAAGTCTCAATCTAATTCCAGCTGAACTCTCAACTTACATATCAAGCACGCTGCCCCGTCTAGTCAAGACCCCTTTCTCATCAACAACCCTTCAAGAACAAAGTCTGCTAGCCAGAATTCCTAGTCGAGATGGCGAACCAGACCTCCGCCAGCAACCCAATGGGACCTCCGCCAGCCAACGCCTTCATGGATCCCCTCCTCAATCCATTGGGGATCAAAGCCAATCCCGTCAACGCAATAGTTATGCCGACCTTCAATTTCTTGGCCATGCTTATCGTTTACCTTCCAATGCGAGACTTCTATCGGAAGGGCAACTTTGCTGCATGTAGCATGATTGCTGCCATCACAATGTTGAATCTCTACCAAACTATCAACGCAATCGTATGGAACAACGACAACCAATCGACATGGTTCTCGGGAGTGGGCCTCTGCGATGTTCAGGTTTACAGTAGATATATGCTGACCACTTCTTTATTGACGACCATGGCCTGCTTCATTAAGAATCTTGCCGATGTCTTCAATACCGAGAAGCATGCGTTTGCTGCTACCTCCGGAATGAAACGCAAGAAGCTCATCATTGACATCCTCTTTTGCTGGCTTCTTCCTGCTGTGCAAGTTTGCGTACACTACGCTATTACTCTCGGTCGGTTTGCCATCTTCCCGGTGTACGGTTGTTATGATGAGATAGATAATTCATGGCCATATATTGTGGTGTACTTGGTGTGGGGACCAATCTTGACCTTGGTCTCAGCTATCTACGGTAGTAAGTTACCACCTTCCCACTGCATAAAAGGAAAAAACACTAACCTCACAGTCTTACTACTCCGAGGACTCTTCCGTTGTAGAGCAACCATCAGCGTCACCCTGGCAAGCAGCGGTTCAGGGATGAACTACAAATACTTCGTCAAACTCACCATAATCGCCTGCTCCCTCCTCGTCATCTGGATCCCATGTCAAGCCTACTACTTCCGACTTCAACTTCCTCCTAGTCTTCATCCTTACTCCTTTTCCGAAATCCACAGATCTGAGATCTGGTGGCCCATCGCCTACTACCCGACACTATTGAACAGCAAACTCCAATACAACGGCTGGTCCTGTGTTGGTTTATCATTCATGATATTTTGCTTCTTCGGTTTCAACAACGACGCTATCGATACATATCGCAAATGGATGGTCTCCATCGGTCTCGCAAAATGGTTCCCTTCCCTCAAAGAACCTCGTCATCCACCTACCCGTCGCGGAAGCTCGGCTTCGAGAAGTTCCATTGGGGAAAGATTGGATCTTGTAGGAAAAGCGATGAAATTCTTTGATGGTTCGAGAAAAGGTAGTCAGGCCACTGATGCCACTACTCTAGCTTCTCAAAGCCAACCCCGAAAGGACTCACATGCAACACTAATTCACACTTCTACTTGCACGGAGAATGATCCCAACACGCATCTTCCACGTATCCCAGAAGTCGGTTCACCGCATTTGTACCCCTCGCCAAGATCCAATACAACGAAGATTGTTCCCCGACCACTATTTTCTGTCTTCCGAACTCACATCCACCTCCCCTTCCCACTTTTTTCTTCCAAGTCTCGTAAACGAAATTCTACCACTTCCTCTACTTCTCGTGGATATGGAAATGCAGAAACTCACACTTGCGAGAGATGTGGATATCGAGCTGCAGCAGGAAACATCGACCTAGAAGCTCAACGTCATCACCTATCAACATCCACAAACGAGGCTATTTTGACCCCGCAGAATGTATATTTGAGAACCGACATCTGGAGTGAGACGGGACAGTCTTTTGAGGAGAAGGAGGATGGACATAAGGGGTTGGGATTGAAGATGGGTACTCGGGCTTATCGGGAGCGAGAGAAGAGAGAGTTTAATGAGACTGAAAGTAAGGGGGTTGGTAGTGTAAGAGGGGGAAACGGGGAGGTGGTTGTCGTGGAGAAGGTCATGGAGAGGAGAGAGAGTGAGGCGAGTAAGTAAATGCCTGATGTTAAGACATCCAGACTGAACAAATTTTCCTTTGTTATTTTGGGTGGAAAAGTTGGTATTTTTGTGGCAGAGATGGTGGTACATTAGTACATAAATGAGAGTTGTGCGGGGGTTTCATTTCTTCATATTCTTCTTCTTTCTGGTTATTCTGCTTCTATGTGGATACGATGATACTTGATTCGAGAACCAAAATACTTTATTTCCGCCTCTAGAACTCATTTCCCTTTTCTACATGAAAAAAGATCTCTCCCGGGAAGTAAAGTCAAATACTGTAATTGCATCAGATATTATTCACTGAGTCTTTTTATAAGTGTTTAAACAGCGACTTGTTCACAGTTGAGTCTCGCTATGAACTAAAAAAGTAGCAGTAAAACGTGCCTGCCTATCTTTTTGTCTCCTGAGGAGGTTAACTTGTAGGTTAGTTTCTAGCCACAGAAATGCTAACTAGATCTTACCTTAAGCATTACTACTTTCATTTTAAAAAAATTCTTCTTTTACGCTGTTTTTGGTAGGTAGTAGCGAGTTCTTGTCTTACCTTCTAATTTATTTACTCCACGAAGACAGTATAAGTATAGGAAATTAGGGTAGCTTTAAGTAAATTTTAAGTACAGCTATAATGCTCTAAAACGAGGTCCCTAAAGTCAAATTCAATTGTCACGATCTTAAATGAGTACCATTCTTACTAAGAACAATGCACTTCTCAGCAATGAAAGGGTACTAGTTACTAAGAATAATTCCCATCAATAAGAAATCCCGTATCCAAACTCGGGCGGGGAAACGGGAGCGAGAATGATGGTATCGTATCGAATCAATAATCGGCACAAAATAGTTGATCTAGCCGAGGGTTAAAATGAAGCTTCTCTCTAGAATAAATTGGAGCTAATAAAGACATCAGGTTTCAATTTTTATCAAATTTAGAGACTAATGCTTAAGTCATTGTTATAATATAAGTCATGTAGTGCTTAAATAGTACTAGTAAGGCACTAGCTACGGCATCCCGATCCTAGCTTCAAAAGGCCTAGTAACATCGGTTATTGTTACTTTTTCAAGCGGATCGGATTAAACTATCAAACACGAGTATTCTGTTATCTGTCAGTGTCCATGAAAGACCCCAGCGCGAGAAATGATGATGGATTTCATGTTCGATTCAAAAGACTTCCTAAGTCAAAAACTAGTACAATTTCCCCATTTCCAAAAACAAAAGATTCCGACGCCAAAAACCTCCTTCAATCCAAAATCCCGCCCCTCCAAAGAAGAACGTAGCCAGCCCAGCTGATTGATTCTTGATTGGATCTTTCCAACGAGTGAAATCTGTTGACTTTATCGTGCCTATCCTAACATTCCTTGTCATGGTTTCCTGACCTATTCCATCTTACAAGGAGACCAATGTAGAAGAAACCAAAAATAGCATCAAGAGAAACAAGATAACCCCTTCGAGATACATTCCACCAAGGAAGCAAAATATGTCCAAAGCCAGGTTGGTGAGAAAAAATATTGTCGTTATCGCAAGACAGAAATGGGTGAATTGAGGGATTGGTGTTGGTTTCTTGAGACTGGTAAATAAGAGGAAGAATCCGATGACGATTACAAACACGATACTTGTCGCATTCACTAGGCGAATAGTGGGCATCCAGTAGGCAGCATTTAAAGTGTGGTATTCGTCGAAAATCGGTGTGGTATCGACAGCCGATTGATTGATCGCTGGCTTCCAAAAGTAGATGCGTTGTTGTGGCGGTAACTCCACAAGTGCTATTAATAGCAAAGCATTCAGGTATTGGCAAATGACCCAGAGGAAGAGTGTCGGCCGAATTACGCTCGGCAATATCGAAGGAGAAAAGTTCAATATGATCAGAGCGACAAGAAGCGTCGCTACCAACCCGTTCAAGATCACTGTGGTGTCTAGATGCTCAGCAATTAGACAAAAGTAATAACGTGGTTTACCACCGAGTGGATCATATCACCGAGTGGATCACTTTTCCCCACCCCACCACCTTTAAGATAGAATTAACAACCACAACGTATAGTATTAATTAATCAGAATCAGAATCTGATGAACTAGAAGTATTTATAGCTACTTGACAAGTGCGCGCATTATGACCAGACTTCCCGCAAGTGCTACATTGTCTTCTAGACGGCTGCCCCTCCTTTTGAAAACCCCCCTCAGAGCGCTTATCGCGTCGAACCTGCTCCTCTGCGTCCTTCTGAGCTAGTAAGTCCTGCGCATCCTCTATAGTAAGTGCACCCCCTTGACGAACCCAAGTCTTTTTTGCCCTCCGGCGTTTACTAAGTGCTTCATTTGCCTTACGAAGGGTACGGACTTTAGTAGATAATAAAGTCATCTCATGAGCTAATAGCTCTGTACCCTTAGCTAGTGTAGCAACTGTCTGGAAAATAGGTGTTGGCGAGCTTCCTTAATGACGTGTAATACAGTTTTTAACTAAAGTTGTCTGCGAAAGGGCATCGGTTAGGTTTCGGGGGGTCTACGAGACCTAGAGGTTGTTATCTGTAGAGGGGTCTACGAGGGGGGTTGGAGTCTGTAGCCTTATATCAAGCTTTGAAAGAACTGTATCTAGATTAAAAGGTACTAAACTAGCTCTACGGAATCCAGCTTAACTATTCTAGGGTGTAATAGAGGCTTGATATCTAGCTTTAAAGGCGAGGAAGAACTCAACCTTTGTAATATAGTTAATATAAGCTTTAATAAACGTCTTAATCTAGAAACAATACTCCTGTTTTAGTACACTAAAACACCTAACATCAAGTGGCTAGGTTAAATGAGAAGAGTGAGGAGGTAGACAAAGAGTAATAATGTTATGTACTGTATAATACTCTTGAAATTCAGTAGATTCATGACTCTTATGCCTATCAAGGACAAGCATCTGATATAGCCCCTTTATACAAGTAGAAGTATGTTTATCGAAGTGCTTTAGCTATTCTAGACCTGTCTTATTATTTGTCTATCCGTTACTTATAGGTTTAATAACCTAGTTGTATAGGAGGCCGCCCTTAGTGTACTAATTTAAGAGGTGATTCTTTCCTTAGACTACTAGAAACAGAGGGATACTCTAACCCTTACTATTAATATAAATAATCGCTGTTGCCTATTCTTGATTACCTAGCTAAACTGTCTTACCTCTACTACGTCGATCCACGTGTGTTACAACCATTGATAAGGAGATTACCCCTATTATAAAGCCGGTCTCGTCGAAGTTATAGAAATCGGAGTCGACGATACTATATTTGGCCCGTATATTCTTAACTAGTTGAAACCATGTGCTAATTAGCTCTAGATCTTTGTATAAGGCTCTCTAAAAGTCATAGACGCGATTAAAACGTGTCTTTAACTCTGGTCGTCGTTTAATAAATCAATATACCTAGTTCTTCCTAACGTGTCGTGCCCCTTGAGATTCAAGTAGGAGATTCGCTATATCTTCTATACTAGCTAGACAGGGTATAAAGCCTTGTAAATCTAGATCAAGTATATATTGAAGAATCGACTCCTCCTCTAGGTCTGTCAACTTATGACAATTGGCTTTAGAATCGGGGCGGTAGGTTCGGCCAGCCATTCTATTAGAGAGGCTTGTATATAGTACTTTGTAGATCTTTGCTACAGAGCGTTTACTAAGCTTTTTAGATGTCCGAATAGCCTCGATTGCTAGAATAATTCTCGCTTCTTGGGTTTGAATTTCCATAGTAAATGGTTGAGAAAACGCGTGTTAAAGTTTTAAGGTGGTGTAGTGGGGAAAAGTAATCCACTCGGTGATATGATCCACTCGGTGGTAAACCACGTTAGCAAATAAGTAAGAGTGAGTAAGAAGCTTACCAGGCATGATTGCGGTAGAATTGTCTAATTGCTGGATGGTGCGCCAATCTTTGGTAATGTAGAGGATGGCAACTCGGAAGGGTTGGAGGATGTAGTGTAGAAGATAAAAGCAGACTGTATTGCGAACTACGTAAATACTTTGGGAATCAGCCATCATGTGACTTCGCTAGCGTGCTAGGGGTAATTCAATTACTGTGTTCGTTGTGTTGATTGATCTTGACCAATTAATGTTATATACTATACCATTTATACATATCTCGGCTAATCGGCAGATTGTCGGATATAGACCCCCCTATTTCACGTGTTTAATATGTAGGTAGGCGAAATTCACGAAGAAGTTCTACTATATTTTATTCTAATTTTGTCTAGACATATATCTAACTTTACTATAAATTAAAAAGAGATTTAATTACTCTAAAGTCTTTTAAACTAACTTAAATGGTTATAGCTTTCTTACTTACTAATATAGAGAAAAGTTATTTTAGGTTAAATAAGTCTCTATTAAGTTACTTTATAACTTTAGGTAGTCTAGACTTTTAATTAATTAATTTAATTATTCTAGATATTACTAAAAACTATATTTACTAGATAGATAAAATATATATTTAATCCTTATATATCTATATTATTTATAACTTTAAAATTTTTTACTTAGTTACTCTAAATATTCTTAATAAATAGTATAGATTAGAGAACTTACTCTATAGCTATTTTAAGTTTTATTCTTACTTATATTTAGAAGTAAAGTACTTTATTTAATTAACTTAATTACTCTATATACTACTTAATAATTTACCTTAGTTATTAAATTTACTAGAATTACTACTAGATAGTATAAAATAGTAGTATAATTAGTTAATACTATAATTAGTAAACAAAATATACTAGTTCTTATCTTAATATTCTCTAATAAATATAAGGAATACTAGTAAAGAATAGTAGAGAAGAGATACTCTAAATATAGTAGATAAATCAATTAACTTATAAAAGACTTTAACTATACTCTACTCTATAAAATTTCGATTCTTCTAATAACTTTCTAGAACCTCTAATAATAGCGTAAGAGAATTATATCTAGCTCTAGTATATTTTCTTTACTAACTATAATATTAACTAGTTATATTAGTACTTTAGACTATTATAAATCTAAAAACAGTTGTTTTCTACTAGATTATAATTTAAAAATCGTAAATCGTAAGAAAAATTTAATATTAATTAAATTCGCTTACTCTCTCTCTGTCTTATTCTTACTCTTTCTCTCTCTCTCTCTCTCTTATATTTATTATTATTATAAGACTGTAAGCTTAGGTGCTTTACCTATAATTATATAAAGAAGATAATAAAAATATATTTGTTAGAGAGAGATATATACACTTTATATTATTATGGAGTCTTATATATATACGATAATACTTCTTTATTCTCTACGTTAGGAAATCTTATTCTTTTCTACGTAAAAGAACATCTCTCAAAAAGTAAGGTTGAATAATTTAACAGCATTAAATCCCATTTCTTAAGCCTTTTTATAAACTTGTATAGAAGAGATTAGCTTGTGGGTTAGTTTCTGGCTACGGAAATACTAACTAGATCTTACCTCTAGAATTGCTACTTTCTTTTTGAAATTTTCTTCTTTTGCGATCTAGTTAAGTACATCTACTGTCTTACAATTTACAAAGAGATTGATCTTGGTGTAAACAGACCGTCGCTAAGAGTCCACTGCCACCTTCCCGAGCCCAACTATCACTCCGATCCTTTTCCCGAGTCATATCCGCAAACTCCCAAATTAAAAACCCTATCCCAAGTCCCGCAAACGAAGAAATCCAATATCTAAAACCAGCAGAACCCGACTTAAACAAACAAAAACGTAAGAAAATCATCCTCCCACCCGTCCCCGATCCACATACTCAACCTGCATAACCACCTCTCGTTCCCTCCACACCCCAAAATCTCCTATCCCCTCACCACCCCTCAGACTCCGACTGTTTATACTATTCTCCTCATCCTCACTAGCATGTCCCGCACTCCCCCCAAACCCCCCACTCTCACTCCGTCCCCTATCCTCCCCTCGAATCCCCTCCTTGCCGCCCGTAGAATAAACCCTCGTATGCAAATCCGACTCTCCTTTCGGCACAAGCTGCAGCGGCTCCTGACTAGTCCGTCGCTCCAACGTCCTAGAATACGTCGTACTCCTCTTCCTACTCGTCGAATGCTCGCGAGCACTCCCCCAGTTATGGACTTGCAGGTTTCCTTCATCCCCCCCGCGATGTCCTTCGCGATCACCCACGATGTCGAAATCTGGGATCCGGGGGGATCGATGTTTTTTTGGGATGAATTTGGTGTAGAATTTTGGCTCTTGGCTTGAGGGGTGCCCGAGGGATTGAAAGTGGGCGGAGCGCGAGTTGGAGGGGGAGGAGAGCTCGTACTCTTGGAGGGATATGCCGGCGTTGGCTTTTCCGGTTGTGAGGGAGGACCAGAAGGAGTTGGTTCGTGGGATTGTGGAGGTAATTAGGGAGGCATGGGTTACCACTCTGTGTTGGCTTGGTGTTAGTAAGTGAGGAAGGATTGTAAAGGTGAGGAAGGGGACATGACCTATACGGGAGGAAGACATTGGAGGTAGAGGGGCAGGTAAAGGCATGTGAAAGAGGTTTTGGACATGGGAAGTGGATTTACTTACAGCATCCAGATTGATCGAGAGAGATTGACCCATGGTTGATCGGGATTCGAAACAGATCTGATGACCGAGAGTAATTCTCCGATGGCGAGTAATGATACCCTTTGACTAGTTAGCTATAAGCTCGTAGAGAGTATGGTTTGATGGACAACACACATCAGTCTAAGTCCAAATAAAAACATGACCGTGATTCTCGTATGTCTTGCCACATGTAATCTCCAGATTGTGGGTAGAATTCCCGTTGCTAAAACAGCATCGCTGAGGATGTTGAAGGCGATAATTGGATATTGGAGATATCCATGTGTGCTGCACTGTTCTGGAACGAATATCCATGGCCTGGGAAATCCACATTGAAAGGCGAGGGCGAAAAAGGATAAGATACTCCAGAGGATGACCATGATGTATCCAAATTTGAAGCTTCGGGAGTCGCTTTGCGCTATTCGTTTTAACAGCATGATGACTGAGAATTTAGATGCCGTCATGGAAAGGATACTGGTAAGTTGGGTGGCATAGATTAGCTGTTGATGGGTTAATTGGTTTATTTCCAAGTTATTTGACTTGTGTAGAAGAATCGTTGATATGGTGCAAGCACGTTGACTTACTTTGTAATAAGAATCCAGTTCTTGTGTGGTGATAACTTCGATATGCCTCCCAAGCCCAACTAGAACAGCTCTATATATACATATCGATGATGCACTTCCTAAAAACTAGATAAGCTCAGTCAATATTTTCCCCCTCGAATTACGACGAGCCCGTTGTGTACTTTGTCGAGTGGGAGAGCACTTACAGATGCCACGTAGAAAAAGGCATCATCACGTTGGAATTCAACGCGCTGTTTGGATGCGACTACTGATCTAATCCCAGAGACTGATAATGAAACAATGATAGTACACAAGGCTGCAACAACTGCTACTCCCCCATGATCTTCGCTGGTTAGTCGAAAGAATGGCGGTAACTTCTCGTCCATGTTGACAAGTTGTAAGGTACCTCCGTGCCGTCAAGAAATTGACAGTGTAGATATACAAATCTAGGCTTGAAGGATCGTGCTACGCATGAATAAAAAACCGAGGTGACGAACAGATGGTCATGTACAAGAAACCTGGGCCGTCCCGTAGCCGCTGCAGCACGTTTAATAGGAAAAGATTGCCATTGAAGAGAAGAGAACGAGAAGGTCAAGGACTCGACTGTTGAAGGCCGCACCATATACTGGTCCGTGTTGGACTTTTTATCTAACAATCCGCATTCAGAGACTATCGAAGCCAATCGCTTCGTGAAAATCATCGTATCAATCATGGATGACGGTACACCAGCCCCTGAAAAGAAAGCAAAGCAACTCAGCTGCCGCAACCCCGGCAGGATACGAGAGTTCCTCATTCGATGATTTCCTGGGGTTGACCTACTGCACGGGTATTGCCCACCGGGGAAGAAGTGTTATCTCGAAATAATGCATTGTTCAATGCAAGAAAGGGATGGCATCACAACAAGGCGGATTACGATATGAGACAAAAAACAAACAGTGCAGATAACTCCCAACCATTTTGGAATCGACAATGGAAGTGACTGAATCCCAGTGAGGAGAAAGGGGAAAAAGGAACTTTTGGTGGCAGTTGGTGGCAGTTGGTGACATGGGAGACTCGAAAGAGCACGAAAGAGGCACGGCGGTCAGATGTAAGATATAGTGGTCCCGCGGGGAAGGCTTCCGGGAACTGCAGAGGAGCGACCAGGTTGTCGGCACGTGAACACGTACGGTACGGAGGTGACTGTCAATCGAAGTTCCCGTTGGAAAGAAGTGACTTTCCAGAATCTGCTCAGCACGAAAGATGTCGACATCGATGAGGAGGAACGTGAGCTGTTTGGTGGCAAGTGTTTTGTTGACATTCGTCTAGAGTAATGTCTTACTTAAATACTCGATTGGGCAGAATTAAGGCTGATCCCGAACACGTGACAACCTTAAATCGACGATCAACAGCCGAATTGAAGCAATACTGAGTCTGTACCAACCACGATCTCCGGGGGGACAAATGTGGCCTTCTTTTTTTCATTTTATCTTCAACAGTCGAGTAATACGGAGGGATGTTCGCCAAAATTGCCACGTCCAATCAACCACACCTCCCGGAGGACAGAAAAGCCACCGGTAGTGAATGTTGAAAAGTTCTTTTTCTTTTGTTTGCGAAACATCACACTCTTTTTTCTTCTATTTCGTAAGACGTGCCTGCCTGCCTAACCATTGCTCCGTCTTTCTAGGGCAATTCAAGGGAGTTACCCTTCGACTGTCCTACGGAATTAGAACAACGACCACCTCTATTTACTGTCATTTCTTCTGTCCACGGGGAGTCCCGGGCACTTCTTGTTTCGCGGCCGCGAGAGGGGATGCCGATCGTTGCTTGCCTCAGTTGGCTGATTTCCTTTCCATTTCTTTTTCGCCTTTTTCAGTTTGTCTTCCGTGTGGGGGTGTGTTCAGTTTGCTGCAAATATCAGAATGCAACCTAAATATTGGAGCCGGTAACGTATGGGAGCAAAGCATAAAAGCCAAATGTGACATTCTTCTCTTGGCGGGCAAGTTATGCCTGCTTTTGCGGCAAAACCCCTGGCCCTCCCCATGCACCCCTACGAGACGTAGCCGAGCAAGCTTTCTTCAGAGTTGCAGAAGCTCTCCCGGGTTGTTGTTGCGGGCTGTTGCCAGAGACATGGAAACCTCCACACCGCCGCCAACCGCTGGAAAAACGGCTGCAGCAATACTTCAAGCCTCAGGACTACTCGAGCAATAGTCCAGAGAGGCCTCTAGCTCCGATTCTTGATTAAAGTAGCGCCGCGTCGTGGTTGAACCTACGATTTCGAGCTTCTCCGTAAACCAAGCTTCAAAGCCCTTTTTCTTTCGCTGGCGATCGACCTCTTCGTTGTTTCCTTTAGGTTTTTACGCGATAGCTACACAATCGAGCTGAGACAGCCGACCTTGTTCTTGTACTTCCATCTTTGAGTCGCAATGGAGACAGACTACAAGACAGAGAACGTTCTTACAGTTCAAGATGTCGAAGAAAACAAGGGAAGCAATAGTAGCCTCGAGGGGCCGAAGCCCTCCAGGCAATCAGAAGAAAGCGGTGGAGCTGGTGTTCTTGAGGTAGGTTTTATCTTGTTTGCGTCATTAGAACGATCGACTCAAATTGTATAGCGCTACATCAACCCCGCTGCCATCATAAACTTTGGATTTACACTTCAAGCTGCTTGGGAGGCTTCGGCGTCTTCAATTCAGTTCAGTTTGCTCAATGGTGGACCAGCATCTCTTGTTTATGGTTCCATTGTAGCTGGTATTGGTTCGACAGCTATTGCTACTTCATTGGCAGAGATGGCCTCACTGTATTTCAACCACCCTCAAAGAATCTTTTGCAAATGCTAATTGACAAATAGTGATCCTGTTGTTGGAGCGCAATATCGATGGTCGGCAGCCTTCGCGCCAAGTAACCCCGCATTCTGGGGACTGTTCCAAGGGCAAGAATTATTCTCCATCTTCACGTAAATGCAGAAGGCTAACGAATAATAGATGGATCACTGTATGGGCGTGGATCACAGTGACAGCCGCTAGTCCAGCTTACCTAGCGAACATCGTAACCGGTCTTGTTGTGTTCAACTACCCAGAATACGAACCTCAAAGATGGCATGGAACACTTATTATGTGGGCATTCGTCATATTACCCGTCGTGTGGAATTTTTGGTTCCGAAAGATGTTAAACACACTGGAGATGATAGGAGGGATTTGCCACGTTCTGTTCTTCATTATATCACTCGTCACTTTGGTTGTACTGGCTGAACGTAGCACGGCCAGCTTTGTGTTCAACAATCTTTGGAACACTAACAGTGGATGGGAGAATCCTGGGGTGGCTTTTAGTCTAGGGATCATTACTGTGACCTTTCCTATTACCTCGTTTGACGGGGTGCTTCACATGAGTAAGTCTGCCTCTAATTCTTCTCTAATTGCGAAATGCTAATGGTTTCACAGGTGATGAAGTCAAAGGTGCCAAGACACAAGTACCCCACAGCATGATCATGGCAGTTGTGTTGAACAGCATTATGCAATTTGCGTTTATGGTCGCCGTGATGTTCTGCATCGGAGACGTTGATAGGGTCACTAACACGCCCACGCTTCTCCCCATCATCGAGGTATACTACCAAGCTACCAAATCCAAGCCTGCGACCAACATCCTCGTGGTTATGATCGCCTTTATCCTCTTCATTTCACTCTTCAATATATTTGCCTCAGTCTCCAGATTGACATGGGCATTTGCGCGAGACAACGGCTTGCCATTCTCGAAAACATTCTCCTACGTCCATCCTACACTTAAAATTCCCATCAACTCACTTTTACTCGTTGGGTTTATCTGTTGTCTTCTGGCAATTATCAACATTGCTTCCTCGACCGCTTTCAACGCCCTTATATCTCTTCCAACAATCGCATTATACATTTCGTACTTCATACCCATTTTTTTCCTCGTCATTAGGAAGTTACAAAATCGTCACCCAGCATACGGGCCATTTAAGCTAGGTCGTTGGGGGCTCCCAATCAACCTTTTCTCATTGTCGTACATTATTTACATTATCGTCTTCTTGCCATTCCCAAGCATGAGGCCAGTCACGGCTCTCAACATGAATTATGCTGGGCCTCTTGTGGGAGCAGTAATTCTCATTGCTCTGGGCGACTGGTTTATATCTGGGAAAAAGAGATTTTCTGTTCCTATTGCTCGGGCTACGAAAGGCGATGAGTGAAGGGGGGGTTTGATGTTGCAAGGATGATGTGGAATGATGAAATGAAGGGATGGAAATGATTGGGTATACGAAGGGTTGGGGCTGTACTCAGAAACGGTGTAGACAATAGATCCTCCTGTACAAGTAACATGATACTGTCATGCAAAGTCAGAGCGCACTACGCCTCCGTTCCCAGCACGACGAAAATCTCAAACTTCAGTTTCTTTTTCTTCGGGGGGATAACCAGCCTCACGGAAAACCAGATAAGGATTCCCCCGCAACTGTGATACCACAAGAAGTGGGAGGAATTTATAATGGGAACTGCATTGCAGGGTATATATGCACTGTTACCCACCATTATGCATATGCAGCTGCACAAGTGTGCACACCTTTTCGGCAGAAGTTTGAGAATATTAGAATCCAATCACCTGCGATACTACCTGATCGCAAACACAACGCATCTCCCCTCTTCCAGGACTTCTGGATAGAAATGTCCATTCTCATCTTACGAAAAGTCGTTACATGGAAAGTAAGCTGGGGAAATCACGATGCAGATCTCGGAGGTTATCTACGATGCTTGGGTTGGTGTAACCTATCTTGAGCTTATCTTGTATTCCACATTGGCGGTATTTTTCTACGTAAGTTTCACGTACACTCGGAAGAATGAGACCTGGATACCTTGCTGATTCAACTTTCAGTTCTTCGTCGTCTTCACTTATCGACTTACAATACATCCACTCGCTAAATATCCCGGACCTTTTTGGGCACGTGTCTCTGACTGGCCGTTGGTAATTCATTGTTGGAGGGGGGATCGTCATTTATGGGAATATGAAAATCATGAAAAATATGGTAATATTCCCATTAATTCTTCATCTCACTTCCCAGTCTCGTGATGGGAATTTCTAACCAAAAGGCAGGCCCAATATTTCGCTATGGCGCCAACTCCCTCTCCCTCGCTTCCCCTTCTACGATCCCCATACTCCACGGCCCAAAAGCAAATGTCCAAAAAGGGTCCTGGTATAAGACCCTAGATATTTCCGCCGGTGCACCTTCTATTCAGTAAGCGAAAGCCTTCTTTCCGTGGTACTAGGTTAAGATTGTATTTGGAATGAAAATCATCTTCTCTTGTTGACTTTATGCCTTTTCCCAATGCGAAAATTTAGACATCATCTATGCTAATACCATTGTCCGTAGAATGGAAAGAAACAAAACCCAACACGCCCTCCGAAGACGTTTTCTCTCCCCAGCTTTCTCCCAACAAGCTTTAAAAGAAGCGGAAAAACTCATAACCCTCAGCGCCATAAAACTCGTTCAAGGATTAAGTGCCAGCCCAGGAACCCCCCAAAACATGGGCGAATGGGCAACATGGTTCGGCTTTGATTTCATCTCTGATCTTGGCTACGGGGAGAGTTTCGGGATGCTAGATGATCATCACCCCGACCATCCAAACGGGGGTACGAGATGGGTTCCTGAAGTGTTGAAAAGTGCTTCTCGATTCTTGTATTATGTCGGTTACTTGCCATTTATCGACCTCATCCGACCTCTTATCGGAAGCAAGATCCAGGATTATATTGGGGGTCAAGAAGCTGCTGATTCGCTGAAATATACCGAGTTGGCGAATTCACGGCTTGCGAAACGGATGGAACTTGAGGAAAATCTTCAAAGAAATCGAGAGGAGAAGGGAGGGGAGGATGAGGAGGGAGGGAGAAGAGATACTTTCCATTACCTCCTTAACAGCCGTGATCCCGTGACCGGGAAGAAGTTCTCGAAAGAGGAGTTGCAAGCCGATTCGGCACTGATTATCGCTGCAGGAAGCGATGGCGTGGGACTTACGCTTTCGGCATGTATTTTCTATCTCCTCAAAAACCCAGCAACTCTCCAAAAACTCGTTACCGAGATCCGATCCTCGTTTGAGAGTGCGGAAGAGATCAGAAATCCGAAGTTAAATACACTCGAGTATTTACACGCTTGCATCGAAGAAACTCTCCGTTTGAACCCGCCAAAAGCCAGTTCACTTCCAAGAGAGGTACTGAAAGGAGGATTGGAAATCGATGGACTGTTTATACCGGAAGGCATTACCCTCGGCTCTCCACTTTACGTCTTACATCATGACCCTGATGTTTTCCCCGAGCCGTGGGAGTTTAGACCTGAACGTTGGATTGCCTCGAAAACCCCAACCTCTTCGTCTGAATACGAAAACCTCGCAGCTGCCAAAGCAACAAGTATTCCTTTCCTTGTCGGACCTTTAAATTGCATTGGCAAGAACATGTCTTACATAGCTCTCAAACTCGCCTTGATACATTTGCTTTGGGCGTATGATGTTAGGATCTCCGGGGAGCTGACGGGTGGTGGGTCGAAAGAGGGGGTAGAGGGGAGGAGAAGGGAGGGCGAGTATCAGATGTGGGATTGGATCTTGGGGTTTAGAGATGGACCTATGATTGAAGTTAGGACTAGGGAGTGATTTTCGAGAAAGTATTCATATGGGCTGGGTACCTGATGTAATGATGGGGTATGAATTACGAAGAATGATTGTGGGAAGAATGGGAACATGAGTTAGGGAAGAAGAGGAAGACGGTGCAGAAATCAAGCATAAAATATTACAATTAGAAAGTGTCTTCTTTACACGTTACTGGCACTCAAGTTCAAGTTTACTGTAAATCAAGGAAACTCGCTAATTTGCTTATCATGACTGAAAAATGTTCTCATGGAGGATAAACAAAAGTGGTGGGATGTTAGTAATTGCCTATCAACTTTCCGAAGTAATTCAATCAAATTCTCCCGAAAACCCAAAAGGCTTTAGGTCCATGGGCTTAGGTGTTAATCAAGCTTACAAAGGTATTCCTAACAACAGAGAACTACTGCTGCTTAAAAAAACAAACGAGGTGGGATAGCAAAATCTTAGATAATTTCAAAAGCAGAAAAGTAAACAAGACCTAATTAAGGAAATACGCCTTGGCTGCCCGGGAGAAAGGGGGGTGGGGAGGGGTATCTATACTTTTTACACCCCACTCTACCCATCGCCCTCCACTCCTCGAACCACTCTTATGTTGCGACTATCTTCACCGTTATACTTATCCCGCAACATATATCCTCATCAAGAAAATGTCTCTATCAACTTCCCACACTATCCCCGCCAAACACGGCACAGCAATCCAACTCACAAGACACCAAACCATTAAGATCTATAACACTTATGGTAATCAAGTAGTCGACACCTGGGCCTTCACCACCTCCAACAGTCCCACCCCATCATCCTACATGAGCATGTCCCAAACGCGCTCCGCCCTCCGCAAACTTCGTCCCCAAACCAACGATACCCTCGTCACCAACCACTGCAACCCCATCCTCACCCTCCTCGAAGACACCTCCGGCGGTATCCACGACACATTATTCCCGGCATGTAATCCGCAGCGCTACTCACACTTACAAGTTCCGCATCGATCCTGTGCTGAGAATTGCCGGGAAGCATCAGCGAGGTTAGGGATTGAGATTGCCGAGGGAGACGTCCCGGATCCGTTGAATTTGTTTATGAATGTTGATGTTGATGTTGACTTTGGGAAGGGTCAGGGTGGTGGTATTGAGTTGAGAGAGCCGGTTAGTGGGGTAGACTCTTATGTGGTGTTGAGAGCTGAGGTGGATTGTGTGGTTGTTTTGAGTGCTTGTCCTAATGATATTACGTTGGTGAATGGGATGAAGTGCAGAGATGTTTTGGCTGAGGTTTGGTGATGCTCATGAATGTGGAGGTTTACTGGGATGTTGAAAGTGACGTCATTGAAGCATCTTGTGTAGAGGATAAATACTGTAGATAATTATACGAAGATAACTTAGCCATCTCCCTCGTCTGCCAACTACAAAGTTACAATCATAGCGTGCTTCGGCTACAGTACCAAGCAAGGCCCACCAGGCCCAACATCAACATCATGGGAACTCCAGTAACGGAAATCGCATACATCACCCTCAAGCCCGGCGTGGACCTCTCGGGCTCAACCGATGCCGCTAAATCCTGGCAAGAATGCCTCTCCATCATCAAGAAACAGGAAGGATGTCAAGACTCCCACTATGGCCGAGCAATCGAAAGTCCAGACTTGCTGTTGTGGTTCATTGGTAAAGATTACCTGATCCATCCATCCCAATAGCTCACTGCCAATCCGTCGAAGCCGGAGCCAATACCAAATAAACTTGCTGATTTATATACGTATGCGACAACAGACTGGGACTCCCGCGACTCACACATCGAATTCACAAAATCGCCCGTATACGAGTCTTTCACGAACACTCTCGGTGCGCTCATGGAAAGCGTGCACTTCCACCACGTCGACTTCAAACCCTTCCCACCTACCATCCTCACCAAGGCACCCATTATCGAGTTTGCCACCTTCCTAGACACCAAACCCCATTTCCTGGATAGTGTCGGCAAGTTCATGAAGGCTATAGGTATACCCGAGAAGTGCTATGGTGGTGCGTGGGGAGAGAGCGTCGAGACGGATGTGGGGAAGCATGTGGATGGGAGTGTGAAGGGGAAGGCTGTGGCATTGGTTATTGGGTGGGAGAGCAAAGAGGCACATATGCAGTTCAGAGAGACGGAGCTGTTTAAGGAGAGTATTGGGTTGATTAGGGAGGGCATGGGTGGTGTTGAGATGGTGAGTAGTTCTGGTGGGGTATTGTAGGGTGTGAGATAACTGACTTGTTGAATAGTTCCATGTCCCTTTTACGACTGTGTAGAAAAAATGTGTACAGTATGCAGAAAGTTGGTTTATTGGAAGGCGCCACACCATTCTCTGTAAAGCAGTGTTACATTCTAATTGGAATGTCGGCTATGTAAAGTCTAACCTCAAGTCGTTAGCCGTTTTAATACTTAAGCTTCAATTGCTGCTATGTTCCTGCAATAGTAAGCAGAAACCTGATGCACGCCTAAAATAGGATACCAAGAACAAAAGTTCAAATGCCCAGCAGTCAAATAAAGGACTCCCTGGTACATAGTTTCACCACAAGGAGTAGATCATAGATCATCCTGCCAGTATTTCGTAACGTGGATAATTCTTCCATACCTCGGGCTTCAGAAGCTAAGAATAGTTTTTAAGGTGCAACGCCGAGGAAGTCCCCTCGGAACCATTTCTCAATCTTTGTCATGCTACTTCCTTCTGATGTCTTTGTCCCTCTCTCTTTACTTGTAGGGGAGCCTCGCGTTCTTCTGCTTAAAGGCCGGCTTCTTATTATATTTATCTGCCTTACTATATCTCTTCTACATATTTAAGATTTATATTAGTACTAGTATATTTTATTTACTAATTATAGTATTAGCTAATTATATTACTATTTTATACTATCTAGTAGTATTCTAGTAAATTTAATAACTAAGATAAATTATTTAGTAGTATATAGAGTAATTAAGTTAATTAGATAAGGTACTTTACTTCTAAAAATAAATAGGGATAAAATTCAAAATAGCTATAGAGTAAGTTCTCTAATTTACACTATATATTAAGAATATTTAGAGCATCTAAGTAAATTATATAAAGTTATAAATAATATAATATATAAGGATTAAAGATAAATTTTATCTATCTAGTAAGTTTCTTTATTAAATATAGTTTTTAGTAATATCTAGAATAATTAAATTAGCTAACTAAAAGTCTAGCCTACCTAAAGTTATAAAGTAGCTCGATAGAGACTTATTCAACCAAAAAACTTATTTCGAAAACTTATTTCGCGCGAAAAAACAACCCAACAAGTTCCTCCGGCATGAATTTTTGCTCCGGAAACCGTGTCGTGCTATCGTTGAACTAGTTACATAAATAAACATCCCTTCTATAAATAGCCTCGGCATCTTGAATGTTGAAGACTATGTTTCGCAGGATGCCATTGAACTTCATCTTGTACCCGGTTCCAGATTTCACTACGTATGGATGGGATGTTAGAATTCCAGTGACATTTCAGAAAGCTTATCGGTGTCTTCGGCCCATTGTGTGGATACCATGAATGGTACGTCGCATTGAGAATTTAGTTTGCAGTTCTCGTTTACGAGATACTTTCTATTCCACTGTATAAATACTACATGTTAGTATGCTAATTCTTCTCACTGACCTTACGACTTTTGATACACCAGGACCTAAGCGGAGTTAAGTAACCCCTTTATTGCTCCAGGAACCACACCATCTCCATCTCCAATTAGCGTCGAGAAAGGATTAGTACTCGAAAACTCTAAACACAAAGAAATAAATCCATAGACAATTCAAGTTTTCATTATCTTCCAAGTGAAAAATTTCCCAAAATATAAACATTAAAAGTTAACCCCCCCCCATCCCCACCCCCTCTTCATCCCCCTTCACTTCGAATAAATCCCCAAAATATCCGTAGAATTAGAATAACTCACCCTACAAGCCTCCCCAAACCTTCCCACCGTCTCCGCCCTCCCCTCCAACCAAGCCCCCACACTCTCGCCCTTACAACTCTCCCCCGGCCCATCCGAACACCCATCCAAACTCTGCGGCGAATCATTAACCAAAACCCGATAATACGTCCCCTTCTCAAAAGCAAAGGATTCGCATTCCATCTTCTCAACCGCAACATTGGTGAGGAATTGGAGAATATTACTACTCTTCCACGCTCGGCGGTGATTGATACGATCTGTTGGCATGGTGCCGTTAATATTATTCGCCCCTGAGAAAGCGGAATTGTTGAATAGCCCTAATGCTACGAGGACGGTAGGCGGTAATTCCCTATGCGTGAAGGAGATGTAGAGATCTTGATCTGTGGTAGAATTCGACTGATTGTTCTGCTCCGACATCAAAGTGTTAAACGTAGAGTTCACCCACGGGAAACCGATAGCGCCCGAAGCAGGATTTCCGTATCCGGTGTTGTAGTGGTATTGCACATCATTCGCGTACTCGAAGCCGAGCCACTCATTAGGTGTGAGGAGGTCGAGGGAGCAAAAGGGCGAGGAACCACGGATCACGGTTTCGTAGCCGCAGAGGAGGGAGAGGGCGTAGATGTCTTTGGTGGTGAAGTTGAAGATGGGAGCTTCGGCGTTGAAACGCCCTTTGACCGGGGCTGTGTACACTTTTTGGAATTCCTGTTATCCGAAGTATTAGTACTTGTAAGGAAGGGCGATGGGATAGGAAGACAAACAGAAGATTGATCGCTCCCAGCACTCGAGCTATAGGCATCACAACCCTTATAAGGCGTCAAGCTATCCGCGCCCTCCTCCTTTCCCTCACTAATTTCAACGACCTCAACATCCCCCGCATCATCCGCTAACCCAAAACTCAGACTCTTTGCACTCTTCACAGTCCTCTCCGCAGTACTAGTCCAAATCCTCTTGGGCGTCCTCAAACTCTGATACCTCTGCGCAATATCAACACCCAACCTCGTAGCCTCAAGTTTCCCACTCCTCGTAAGCATCTCCTGCTCCGCATCCGTAATGGGATTTTTCCATGTCGCCAAAAATGACAACGTAGGGATTTTAGACCAGTTTACTGTGGTATTGCCGAGCTTTTGCACAAAGGGCTCGATGTATTCCTCGTAGTCGAAGTCGTTTGCAAAAATTGCTGCGTGCCGGACTAGGTAGGCTGCTCGTGTTACATTACAACCTTGTGGGGGAGCTGGATCGAGAGGAGGATCGAGGGGGTCGAAGGGAGGTGCTACACCTGCTAAGTGTCTTAAAGGGTCGAAGGAGTATGAGTTGGGTGTATGAGAGAGGACTCCGGTTGATGAGAGAACAAGAGAGAGGATGGGGAGTGAGGAATACATGGTGAAAATTGGGACGAGTGAAGCAAATCAACAGTACGAAGAGCTGGAAGAAAGAGGAAGAGAGAGAGAGGTAAGTAAACAAGACCTACGCGGGAGGTAACCTTTCCTTTTTTTACTTACTCGTAATGGGGGGCTATGGAGATTCCAGAAAATTACATGACGATCTAACCTCGCAAGGTTACTTTCCCATCGTCACAGTGATGCCCTTTTCCTAGCTCCCTCGCCTCCAACCAAGGCAGAGAGAGAAGTTTGCAGGCAAGAAGCATTGGTGTGTTCCTCAACATGCAGCTTCAGATCCACTCGGTACCAACAAACAAAATAACTCGTGACGTCTGCCAAGACCGCTCCACGTGACCGATATTCAGGAACCAGAAAAGGGGGGGCTACTCGAGTAGACTCGACTTCCCTTTGCCGTACTCCTGCCTCTCATTAATATTCTCCCTTCATTTCATCCTATCAAATCTGCATTGCATTTCCAGTTACTCAACTGGTTCCTAGTATTTCCCCTCGTTGTCCTTCCAACAGTAAAAGTCCAGACCTGCAGACCGTAAGGAGGTTGGGATTTACATCGCGGTCGGATACCCACGCCATGAAGCCTCTCAAGCTCAAGACTAGATCTTTAGCTCAGCTCAGCTCAGCTTTCAGATTCCATCCTCGGGGACGCTAAGGAAAAGTGTGGGGAAGGGGGTTGACAAGTCAACGAGACAAGGTAAAGAACTTAACAGTGCAGTACTTGTGGTAATTTATCAACGACGCCAGAACCGAACCAATATAACTTCGTTCCTTGCCTTGCTCCCTCTAAGAAGAATAAAGAAGACAAAATCATAATTCTCCAGGCCCCGTAACAGGAGTCTAGGTCAAATAAATCGAGGAACAGACGAAATCCCGGGTACCTGACTGACCCACCAGTAATTGAACGACACCACACACAAACGACTAACAAGAAGGATGTATCAAAATGAAAGAAAACAGCAAAATACATGTAAAACAGAAACACAATTAAGAACATCCCTGCAGAGGGGGGGGGGGGGGGGGGGGGGGTATCTAAACTCTTTGAATTTTCCCTCTCTCCAGTTCTCTCTATTCTATATCTAAGATGTATACAATATAGCGCATCCGAGTCAGAAGAATAAACCCTTCGTCTAACTTACCCAAGAACCTTCTAAAAGTAGGTCTAGGTCTTGGTGGTATCAAAAAATAATGCCCTCCACGAAACCAAACATGGAATTCTCAGGACCGAAACCCTATTCCCTAGTACTCAAATCCACCCCATTTACTGTCTATACAATGATCGATATCAAGAAACGCGCAGGTATTCCACCACCCCCACTACCTCTGTGGAGAGTTCCTCATTGGTCTGTATCGGACCTGGTATGTCTTCTAGTTGCTCTTCTTGCCATTGGCCTTCCCACCCTTCTTCGATTTACCCTCCAACTTCTCGAGCTTCGCAAATGCCTTGGCGATGGTTCGAACGCTGCTGACGAGTAAAACTGCGCACATCATATTAGCATAATTCCAAATCGCATATATATATAACTGGCATTTGGTAAGAGATAAAGATGGGGAAGACTTACTACCAGGGAAAACCATCCAGATGAAGTTCATGAAAAAGTAATAACCCCAGAAATACAAGAATTCCGGACGACTATAGGTGACAGCCTTGTAGTAGTGATCAAACATGCTGGTAGCATAGTAAAGAATCAACCCATAGATTTGTCCCACGCAGACGATGATTTGTAGGGGGTGACGGAGAGGGTGCGAGGTGGTGATGAATGCCGCGACGAAGAAGCAGACTGGGCCCCAGGTGAACTATGTCATGGAAAAAATAAAGAATCAGTCGATTGGTCTCATAGATAACGAATTGCAACTTGGGGGGTATGATTAGGGGTGTACATACAGCTGTCACCGTTTCCATACATAGCACAAAGGGATCCGATGTGAGATATCTCGAATCACTCAACGCGTACTCCTTCCACAATTGACCAAACAGATCCTGCGCTGGTCCCATCCTGGTGTGATTGAGCGAGAAATAGCCCTCAAAGAAGAGATGAATGCATCCCGAGAGAATGAACCACCATATCGCAGCCTTCTCCCGGCCAGGTAGTTCAGGATGGAGTTTGTTCACTGTCACCAAAGTACCGACCAGAACAGCAGCGCAGATGGCAGAGAAGAGGGCGAGGAGTACTTGCATGGACCATTCATTCGCGAGGTAGCTGGCGATTTCAACTTCGATGGGATAGTATGGGTGATCGGTGATCATGAGTGGGGAGGGCGCCGAGGCATTGAGGGTTTGGAAGGCGGCGTCCATTGTGATGGGCAGTGGTGGTGTATGTCTTCAATTGAGTGAGAGGGGGAAGTAGCAGAGGGGAGAGATAATGGACTGAGGCGGGTGGTGGTGAATTGAGAAACCTCCCGTCGAGCTTAGAAAAAGAGAAGGGAAGGAGGAGAGACAGCAATTGAATTAAAAGGTGAAATCGGAGGATTGGCAGATGCAGGGTAGGTAGGTACCTCGGGGCCAAGAAATATACAATACCCCCTTCTCCCCTTCTTCACTTGCCCTGACTCCTGAGCCTTCGCTTGTGATAGCCCACTGGCCCAGCCATAGCATCCCATTGCCCCCATTGCAGTAGAAGTGGAATGCCATCGTGAGGAGACGGGCGGGTGCCCAGGTGGCAGAGCAGCTGGAGCTGGAGCTGTGTGCTGTGTTCTGTGTGCTCAAATTGGGTGAGAGATGAAGAAGTGTGGCTGAACCAAGGAAATCAACAAATTACCTTGTGCAGTAACTAGCTCGGGCTTAGCTCAGGTAGATTTCGCTTAACGTTGCCTGCAAGACCAATGGCAAGACCGGCCCCCGTGGAACCCGTGAAGCCCGTGGAGGCCGCTAAGAGGTCCCCGATTCGTATAGGTACTGCCCGTAGGTACAGTAACAAGCCACAGACCCTGAATTACCCCTGTTGCGGCAGGAGATTTGGGTTACTGAAGCTCCTGATTCGTTGCTACCTGATAAGGTTATCAAGTCTAGAACCCCATGCCATGCATGGGCCATGGATTGTGGCTGGTGTTTATATAAATCACTTCCAAGGTTATATGGAGTATGTCACAGTTTAACTGCCGTACTCCGTATTCTAAAAAGATAACACCACTTCTCTCTGTCGGCAACTTCATCGCCCGAGTCAGTACGTCGTCCAACGTTATATGTATCAGTTGTCAAAGTCCCAGCCAAGCTACCACATACGTGGCCATCGTTCATCCCAAGGCCTGCAAAATAGGCGGATACTTTTTCCAATTCCAAGCCTCGACTCTCGGAATCTCGATTCCTTTTCGTGTTCTATCATTTCCTGAAACAATCATCCCAATCAAGGGCTCCACAGCTCAAAGAGGAAGATCAATTGTGCTGTCATCCAATCCCACCAATGAGCCTGAGGTGGGGTCAATTCCCAACAAGAACGTTCCTTGTTCCGTCGATTCTTAAAAATGCCATCGCCATCTTGAGATCAGTGCGTATCCACAACAAAAAACGGATCAAGGCGTTTGGCAGTGGCGGGGAAGTGAGGCGGAGCGTTTAGAACTTTGATATGGGAGGTTCCTTTCAAGTCCACGAATCTCCAGCTTCGATTCCCTTTCTGAAATGGAAAGTGTCGTCGACTTCCTCACTGCCACTGCTCATCCTGGTGAAGCTATCTTCATCCATCAAGGCTTCAATTGTCACCTTGCTGGATTTCATTTCGTTTGTTGACAACAGATCCAATGAAGATTCTGTTTGCTGTCCATAGATATCAACACCTTGAGCTTCAGAATCCTGCCATGGCAATTCACCATCATCCTCGTTCGATAATGAAGCAAGGAGACAGTCCTGGGTATCACTGAATAGAAGAGCTGGGCTCGAGCATTCGCTATTTAGCCATTTCGCAACGGTCTTCCCAATAACCTTTCCGCCAGGTACTTGTTGTGCAAAGTTTATAATTTGAGGCTTC
Organism: Hymenoscyphus scutula; assembly: GCA_001399465.1. NCBI lineage: Eukaryota > Fungi > Ascomycota > Leotiomycetes > Helotiales > Helotiaceae > Hymenoscyphus > Hymenoscyphus scutula. The sequence goes on along the minus strand of LKTO01000136.1, from coordinate 20,430 downwards.
TCCCAGGAAGGATCCCAGAGATGTGCAATTCCCCTGCTTTCTTCACATCGAACCATGATCAGCTCATTTATCGTTGGATGCCAAGTGATTTTGGCAACTGGAGCATGGAATATCATGACAGCTCGCAGCAGTCTGATTCTAATATCCCATATCCATAGTGCAGTGGGCATGCTTTCCGTTCTTGTTGCTAAAAGTGTGCCCGAATTATCGAAGGACATCATGTTTGTACCGGTTCTTGGCTCTGAATTGTTTATTTGGGCTGGGCCATTGGGCGGGCATAATGGTTGCATAGCTGCAACAAATTCTCGTTCAAATCGGCCGTGTTGAGCGGGAATAATTTGTTCTTGCCAAACCTACAATAATTAGTCAAGTCCATTTCGATCAGAGATAAGACTTACCTGAAGCGTATCTGTTGGAGCAACGCTCGTAGTATGCTGTACGTTCAATGATTCAGTGAAAGAAGGCGTTGAAAGAATGGTTACTCTTTTGCTGTAATCGCCAATGGCAATAACACCTCCATTGTGATTCCAGTCAAGCATTTTGATACCAGCTCCCAGCTCAATATCAGTATCCTGGATCGAGAAAGGCCTAGGACCATTCCAAGTCTTGAATAAATGCCCGTCTGCTGTGTAAACAAAGAATCTGTGTCCTTGCGCCGCGGATTCCAAGACGACAAGCCATCTTCCATCTGCACTCCAGACAAGTCCTTGTGCGTCAATGGTATCCGGATACCATGATCTCGTAACATCATGTGTTCCTCTCGCATGAATACTGATTATATCTTTTCCTCCGCTTCTTGTAAGAAGCGTCAAATTGTTTGTTCCTGGTCGATATGCGAATCCTTTACTCGCATTGCCAGACTGGTATAATTTGGGGGAGGCGATGTCGACCGATTTCGAAGTAGTCAGGTTCATAATGGACATCTTAAGTCCAAAGTCCGAGAACACGCAGATCTCGTCCTCTGTTGCCCCAAAAGCTACACATGTAACCTTGGTTGTGCTCGACGTGGGGTTTGCGATGTTGGTGGAGAATTGGAGGTTGGTGGCCGAATAGACTCGAATGTTTTCGGTGGACGCTACCAAAACTCGGGTCGATGACTGAGACCACAGAAACCATGAAATCGAGGAGGCAATCTCAGGAGGGAGTGTTACGACACGTGCGATTTCGAGTGAGCGCGTCGTTCGTATCGTGAGTTTGGAGGGGAGAATTGTCGCAATGAATGCGCCGTCGGGGCTGGGAAGGCATTGCGTAGATGCTGAAAAAGAGAGAATGTTAGCACTGGCACAAAATGAACATCCTGTGTGTATTTCATATACTCACAATTCAGAGTCCTCGAGTAACGCATTTTGGGTGGTTTGTGCCAAAATGAATGGTGTTGACTTCTTTGTTTATCCCAGTATCATCAAGCAGCAAACCCACGGGCCGAGAATTACCCGACCTCACTTCCCCCACCAAAAAACACCTTGATGTTGTTCTAACTCTCTTATAATTTTGACATTACCCTCAAGCTCCTAACTCGATTATTTTTGACATTGGATACTCCATCAAGTCAGACTGGAACGAATTACCACCGCTTTCATTGTCTATCTCGAGTTCCCCCCGTCGTTAGTCATCTCGCATCACAAACGTCATACCTCCTAAACTTCTGGATATCTCCTACACAACTCCTTACTCAGAGTCTATTAGCGCAAGGGGATGAGAGTTAGGGATCTAAGGGATACGAGGAAGAAATGGGGAAGAGTGGAGTGTGGGTTGAGGGGAGAAAGGAGATAGCTTGAGTGGAAAGGTGGAGATAATGTTTATGGGATTATTGACCTTAGTAGCCTTTCTCCTATTGACGACTTGACAGGATGGACGGGAGTTTTGTGTATTGTGGTGGGTTTGAGTGAGCGAGAGGATTGTTGTATGAGCTTAGTAATTGAGTGGGCTGGGACAGGATAAGCTGTCAAGGAGAGGTAACCTGGAAGCTATCAAGGAGAGGTAAGCTATCAAGGAGAAGTAAGCTGGCAAGGAGAGGTAAGCTGTCAAGTAAGGGTAAGGAGTCAACTATGGATGAGCTACTCAAGTACGAGCAAGCGATTACCAAATTTGGAGGCGAAAATGTTCTATTCCGTATTCGTCGTACTTCCATAGTTCTTGTTTTGGCTTGCGTTCTGTCGCCTGTTCTTTGATTCCAATGTTTGAAAGTGGAAAGAGCGATTGACATTACTTACCCCATCATCCTCCTCCATATATATCCTTCTCATCGCCAATACAATACATATCTCATTCAACTCTCTTAGCAAACAACATATCCTCTTCCTATGCATCCCTACGAAACTGCCTGCGCATCATTAGCGCACTTCTGGTTTCCTACTCGGAATCAATAACATCTCTCTCTCGCATACATCGAATGATCAGCCAGCCGGATTTCATAATGCCAAAACATACACCAACCAGCCCACGGAAACTCTACAAATCTCCTCCTGCCAAACCACCTCTACAGAACCCAAACACATACCAAGAAATCCACGTCCTCCTCCTCTCTTGGATAGAAGACGATATTGGCGTTGCACCACAACTGGACCTCCTAGCCAGACTGTTTAGTTCAGTGTATAACGTTACTTCGATTGCTAGTTGTTTTATTCCTTCAGAAGACTCGGAGGGGTTTGTTAAGGGTGTGCTTAGGGGGTTTTTTGGACGGTGGGATGTGGGGGGTGGATGCGAGGGCGATGGGGAGGAGAGATGTGGTTTTGATGTTGACGCAGAGAGAGAAGGAGGAGAGATCGGGAATGAGTTATGGATTGATGGTTATGGGAGGGTGGTGGATATTGAAGGGCGGAAGGGGAAGCTTAAGAGGAAGAGGAAGAAGAAGGTGCAAGAGGAAAGAGGGAAGTTATTGCTAATATATTATTCTGGTCATGGGGAGGTATCGACGAGAGAGGGAGGTGGGTTGGATTGGTGTGCTTATAAGTTTGTCTCCCCTACTCTCACTGGTTGTGCTTTCAAAAAAGAACCCAATTGACACAGCTTAGAAAAAAGCCCGGAGATGACAACGACCCCCCATCCTTCCCCTGGACGCCCCTTCAAAAACGCCTGGAATTCACACACTCAGATACCCTCTTAATCCTAGATTGTTGTTTCTCCGCCTCTTCCCTCTCTTTCTCGCCTTCTTCCTTTTCCTGCTCCTCACTCGCTTATCCCTCTCCTTCTAATCCCCATCATCAATCAGTACATCCCGTACAGAAAAGTACCTTCGAACTTCTGACATCTTGCTGCTTCTCAACCTCAACACCAGGTCTAGGACCCGACTCCTTCTTCAATTTCTTGGTACAAGAACTCTGTTCGCCCACCTTGGTGAAAAGAGGGATGCGAGAGGGTGGTTGGGGAGTAGGGGAGTTGCATGCTAGACTTGTTTGCAGGGCTGGGAGATGGGGTGAGGGGGCAAGATGTCCCGTCCTTGTTAAGGTTTCTTCTGGAGGTTGCAATGGGAGAGGGATTGTCTTTGGTAGATTGGAAGAGGAGGGTGGGGAGATGGGGTTGAGTCATTGTTTGGGCGCTGCGAGGGAGATTATGGGGGTGTTGGAGGAGAGTTTTCAGGGGAGGGATGGGGATGGAGTGGGGAAGGATGAAGCAAATCAGAGTGTAAGCAAGAGGGAGAGGGCTAGAAGCTGTGAGGTCGGGAAAAGGGGGAGTGTTAGTTGTTGTGAGGTTAGGGATTGCGAGAGAGAGGACAGTCGAGAAATTATTAGTGAGACTGTGAGTTGTGAGGTCTCGGAGTCGGGAGTCATTAGATTGGATAGTGGAGAGTCAGGAGTGAATGGAAGTTTCTGTTGAACTAAGAGCAAAATGCAAGAAGCAGAGAAAAAACTGCAAAACTCTAACCACCCTCGCTACTGGGTGGTTTCTATCACTCCTGAGATTCAGAGAGCGATAGATCGAAGAGAAACCAAGTCCCTACTGAGATTCAGTGCGAGATAGGGTTTTTCCGTCGTAACAATTTCTATCAGCAGTGATAGAACTTGATTAGAATGAGGCAAGACAGACTAATTTTTTCGAGGATACGTAACAGTTAGTGTACTCGGGTCGCAGATTGGACATTAACTGACTAGGCCAGGCGAGATTGGATCGTTTCCTAGTTTTCGTGATGGTCATTTGACTATTTGTGAATATGAAAGTAAATGTAGGGCTATGGTTGGTGAGTATTAGGTCAAGTGAGGGGATTGGTGGGGAGCGTCGGGAAATAAATAGCCTTGCTTAATTACTTAAAGCGTAATAAAAACTGTTCACTTCTTTTGACCCCTAAACTCGGGCTATAGAATACCTTTCTTGCTACCTTCCTTTGACGGCTTACTCATAAAATATCGTCAACTCTTTTTATAGCTTGCTCGTAAATCACTAGTATGATCGACACTTTCTTCGTACGCTACATGTCAGAATTCGGTTTTCCACTTACATTTTATTGGTTGGACCAATCTCGTGACTACTAAACTTATAAGGTGTTGGATCTCCCGGCAAAGATATGTTGTATGTTGGCACTAGAGAAGCATCAGGCAGGGGTAAGTTGTAACATTTACGTGATTTCTTTAGCCTCGGGTCCTCTACCCAATGGGTATGTTGGAACTCTCTTTTCTTCATCTTGGTCCCTCCACGCTTCCCACTTTCCTTTAGATATTTCGTCACTTCACTCCAAAAAAATGATTTTTGAAATTATCGCGGCATTGGTCCTCGGCTATTCATCATGGAGCTTCATCGCAATGGAGATCAACTATCGGCGTGCCTCGACGATGAACATACCTCTTGTACGACTTGGCGTAGATCCCCTGAACCTAGTCTGGCTTTTCTTAGAGCCTCATCTCTGGCGTCTTCTCGATCTACTACCTTTCGATTGGGGCGATTTTGGTAGATATTCACGGCGTGGCTGGCATTTCCGCGAAAAGGCTCGTTCGCATATAAAGTTTGGACCTATATGGGCTCTGGTTACCCCTTGTGATATTTATGTTCACTGTGCGGATCCTGATGCTATTCAAGAGATATTTACAAGACGGGGGGACTTCTTAAGGCCTAGTAAGATGTACAGTGAGTGTTCATCGGCTATTGGAAGCCATGCACATTCTTAACATGGAACAGAAATACTGGAGGTTTACGGACCATGCATATCGACAGCGAGTTGGACAGAATGGCCTCGTCATCGCAAAGTTCTTGCGACCCCTTTCAACGAAAATGTCATGAAGTATGTTTGGAAAGAGTCGCTTGGACAAGCCAGGGATATGTTGGATTCATGGACTGGAAATAATGAGCCTGGATCTATATCTACAGCCAAAGATACCCGAACACTTTCCTTAAATGTTCTTGCTGCTACAGGATTTCGGAAGAGCTATAAGTTTCTTTCATCAAGCGAGCTGCAACAGAGGGCGAAGGAAGGAAATGAATCAGAAGCACAAGGTTACCGGGATGCCCTACAGACTGTCTTGGACAATTGTATTCCGATTATGATTCTTCCTTCTCGCGCTTTTGGACTTCCTTTCTTGCCACAATCGTGGAAACGAATTGGCAGAGCTTCTAGGGAGTTCAAAGGATACATGGAGAGCATGCTGAAGGAGGAAACCAAATTATTCGAACAGGGAAAAGCTGGGAGTGGAACGCTCATGACTTCTTTTGTGCGTGCATTAGGAGTTTCGAAAAAGGAAACTACAGAGGTCGCCACAAACAAACCATCCAAAGGGCTTTCCGTGGAAGAAATATTTGGCAATATTTTTGTTATCAATTTCGCAGGGCATGATACTACGGCTAATACTTTGGCTTTCGCGATGCTTCTCTTGGCTGCTCATCCTGAAGTGCAGGAATGGTGCAGTGAGGAGTTGAAGGGTAATCTCGCCTCCACTTCCCGAGAGACATGGGAGTATGAAAAGCTTTTTGAGAAACTAAAAAGATGTAGAGCCGTGCTTGTGAGCTTCATCTATGCTATCTTCACTCAATCCATAGTCTAACATCACCTTTTAGCTCGAAACCCTCCGTCTCTTCCCTCCAATCATGTCCCTCCCAAAATGGAGCAACGACACCCCGCAAGTCCTTCAAGTCGGCCCAAAAACAATCGTCATACCTCCCCGAACAGGAGTCATGCCCAGCATCCTAGCCGTTCATACCCTTCCAGGATTCTGGAAAGACCCCCTATTTTGGAATCCCAGTCGTTGGATTTCCCCGTCTCACCAGCCTGACCAGTTCGATTCTCTTCTGGAATCAGAATCCATAATCACACCTCCTCGCAGCACATATTTTCCTTGGTCTGATGGTCCTCAGAATTGTACAGGCTTGAAATTCTCACAGGTGGAGTTTGTTGCTGTTCTAGCGGTTTTATTAAAGAGTCATCGAGTTGATGTTGTTCGCATGCCAGATGAGACGGCTGAGATGGCCAGGGAAAGGGTCTTGGGTGTTACACAGGATTGTAATATGGAGTTGTTGCTTAGGATGAGGGATGCGGATCAAGTACGGTTGTTTTGGAAGAAGGTCGAGTGAGGAGTTTGGATGTAGACCTATAGTGAGGTATATCATGTCTCTTTTCGTTTTAAATTGGTGTTTCATTTTGCCTATGGTTCTCTCGTGTCTGTAACACATTTCAACTACGAGGCTGCAACTCTTCTCTAGTGGTTGGCTCGCAGAACGATGAAATAATTTGCATAACCTTTGATAATTTAGCAAGTGCATTTCACCTTTCATCATAATCTCGAGAATCAAGTAGGTAATTTAAACAGATCAAGCCCAAGTAAACCTATTAAACCATACTAGATATGCATCAATCGCACCGGAGACCAATTGATGCCATGGGCAGACCTTGATTGATGAGCTTTTCCTTTTTGGCTCAGTTCCATTTTCTTTGCCCAGATTCGCTTGCCACCTTTCCACTAACAGGAAAAATTCTCAATTTGTTAGGTTTGAACATCACCAATGCTTCAGAAGTAAGTAGCTGCATATGTAAAGGTATCAATTCTGGTCTTCTCCTTCGTTATTTAAATCAAACCCAAGCGCCTCATATAATACCACGACATTGAAAATACCCTCTCCCTAGCTAAAACAATATCCCCATTAGCTCCTATCACTAGCCCCACACCTTAATTAACAATGCAACCCATAATTAACTTCTTCCATGAACTCTCCTTCATAACTTAGAATCTGAACTTCTCGTTCCCCCTCTCAACAAATCTGAACCCAATTCTGTCCTCCTTCAACATCTGCAGCGTAATAAACTGTTCGCATCGCCTAATTTTCTCCCTCGCCACTCGACTTGCTTTTCCGTAGACCTTTAATCGTTCCTTCCTACTCATTTTCGCAACTTCTTCATCGGAAGCCCATTCCCGGACATCAAGTTCGACACTGTATTTCTGGAAAATGTAAGCTAGGACGGCTGTGATTTCCACTTGAGCAAATCTTCGTCCAGGACAAGCTCGTGGTCCCTCGGAGAAAGAAAGAAATGCGCCTTTCTCTGGAGGTCGAAGGGATGTTGCTGTGGTAGTAAGGTAGGAAGGGGCATTGAGACCATCTTCTTCTTTTTCGTCTTTGGAGTGGTTGTTTTCTTTGATGGGCTGGTGAGGGGTTGTGGAATCAGACTTGTAATCTGAAGAAGGTAACCACCTCTTTGGCGAAAAATCATTCATATCGTGTTCCTCTCCTGTTAATTCGCTCCTTTTGTGGTTCCAGAATTTCGGGTTCCTGTTCACGCCGACGGCATTTAGATGGATGAAAATTCCATCCTCTAATTCTACCTCTTTTCCATCTAACTTGACGATTTGATCCCCGGTGACTCGTTTTGGGATGTTGGGGATGCCGGGTATGAGACGCATTTGTTCATTTAAAGTCGCTCCGACAAGGGAGTTGTAGAGTTTGGGCATATGAACGTGATAATCCCATTCAGAAGGGAGGAGAGTGCCGACTATGGAATCGATTTGGGATTGCATTTCGCTCTGGATGGATGGTGAAAGAGCGAGGTAGATGAGTGAGAAGTGGATTGAGTTGGCGCTTGTTTCGTGACCGGCGAAGAGGAAGACGAATGAGTTTCCGATAATTTCTGGCTTGGTTAGTTGGGCGTCTCCAGAGTTGGTGGCGCTTTGCGATTTTTCGGATTCGTTGAGGAGAGGGGAAGCTTGGATCATGGGACGGAGAAGATCCATTGTGCTATTCTCGCTAGAGGAACCGAGAGCGATTTGCTTCTTCTTAATGGCGATGAGTTCAGAAAAGTAGTTTAGACATTCGTTGAAGGCTACATGTGCATCGTTTGCCCTTTTGATAGGGAGGTGTCCTATTTTCTCGTTAGTTTTCCATTCAAACCAGATTATAAAGCAGGGGCCCAGAGAACAAGAAAAAGAAAAAAGAAGCACAAACCCAAAACCGAAGGTCTAAAAAAAGCAAAGAACATCAAATTCTCCAACAGACTCTGCAGTGCATCCTTCAAACTCAAAGTATGACCCCTCATCAACTTTCCCCCCCCAAACCCACCCATCGCGTCCCCCTCCAAAATATCCTCATTCTGATGAGGCCACAACTGCGGAACCCCAAATCCCGCAGCACTAATAACATGCAAACTCAAAATCGCACATTCCTTCGCAGAATTCAATACACTAAATCCCTTCTCCTCACTGTGCTCGTCCGCTTCCTTCCAAACATGCAAAAGTCCCTCCGCCTGCCTCAAGCTCTCCTCAAAAACCAATTTATTACTCTTCTCGCTGAAACTCGGTCCCACAACTTTCTTATGCCTCTTCCATTCTTGTCCTTCGGATGTGAGGATCGATCCACCGAACAGATCGATGATTTTGTAGTTGGAGACTGGTTTGAGGAAGTCGTTTCGACGAGTGGTGATTTGGGCTATGAGGGGGGCATCGGAGGTTTTGAGATAGCAGATCCATGGGGAGACGAGGAGGAATGTGTCGCCGTATTTGGTTTCTGCGTAGCGGAGGGTGCGCCAGGAGAGGCCGCGTTCTAGTAGTCTGTGCAAGATATTTTAGTTCTATTTCTCTAGGAGTTGATGTATGGAGTGAAAAAGAGGTGAAAGTACTTGAGCCATTCCCATCTATCTGAGAAGGGGAGTTTTCGAAGGAGGGGGGTGAGGATATCTACGGTCATCATCCAGAAAGTTCCATAGCCCCAGTAAGCTATTACTTGTTAGCAAGATGTCGTCAATTGCTTGTGGATTTAGTGAGAGGACTTACGAACGATGATGAATGGGAAACCAGTTCTCTTCGCTTTCGCAATGTTCCTTTTCAAATCACGATATTTTTTCGAAATCTGAAAGAGAAAAGTGCCCATGAAGGCCAAGGCAATAATGTTCAACATATTTACTTCTTTGTCCTAGATTATCCTAGAATATTGGGTGTGAAGTGGAATCAATCCGATCTTTGTACCAGATATTCCAAAGTGAAATGGTTTATCAACGAGAATCCCAAACACACCTTTAAAGCGCTGGCAGTCAAACTTCTGTCGCAAGTGGTTCTTATCAAGGTTTAACCTTCAAAGGTGAACAGCGAAGTGAACAGGGGAAGGGTGAAAACACTTAACCAAGCGAAGGAATTGATTGGCCATTGGTCACTTCGTACACTCTTATCCTCCTTATTTACTCTTGTTTAACCTTTATTTCGTCTAGGACGAAGTACAAGAAGTCCTTTAACTTCCCTCTTAACCCACCCCACACAACTTCTGACATGGGTTCCCCTCATCCCGTCGCCACGCCCGAAACCATTCCACAGGCGGGGTACGAATCCGCAAGTCGATGTGACATAACGCAGCATCTATGTACTTGTACATACCCGTGAGCTCTAGATGATTGGATGAACCGCTTTATCCAGAACGGATGAGAAAAGTGCCGATTGGAAAATTGGCCAGATTTAAATGCTGTGGCGTCGGTGGCGTTGATATAGATGCTTTGACGAATCAGAAGCGGCTAGATACGCCCGTATTCGTGTTGGGCGTATTCATGTCACTGGTTGTCACCCTTGCCAAAGCCAGCCGCCCACCTGTCCTGTGAGAAAATTATACATCACGAGCCCGGCTGCACGGGTCTGTGTGATCAGGGCATCACTAAAAAGCAGCGTAGCATGGTAAGAACTATATACTTATTCAACAGCGACACATTGAAAATATTAGAGAGTATATGTAAATGTAGATACTACAATTCGGCATTACAAGATATTTTTATTATATTTTTCTAACCCCTGTAAAGTGTTAGAATTCAGCATCTACAAAGTTCAGAATGAAAGCCTGTAGGCACAGACCCGTGCATCTTGGCTCGTTAGGTATCTAGCACCTAACGAACCTGGGACCACGGGTCTGTGCGCTACAGGCTCTCATTTTCTTCTAGTAGACGCCGTACAGAAAGAGGTCTCCAACACTCTACAGATGTCAGAAAAATATTCAAAAAATATAGGGTAACTGCAAATCGTAGTCTTCATGTTTTTATAAAGCGTTGATTCTTTTGAATATGACTCTGTTGTTTAGTATACTGGGTTACTCGATTTTTCAGTGATACCCTGAAGAACACAGACCCATGGTTCCAGGTTCGTAACGAGCCCGCAACCACGAGTCTGTGCGTACAGGGCATTTTACACCTAAACAAAATTATTAAGTTCTTAAAAATAACAATGTAAAGTAACTAATGCGTACTTTATATAATTTCATTGCGATGTACGATAACTTGGAATTAATAAATATCTCGGTGGCTCTAAACTTTTGAAGTGATGGTCACGAATCTTGGACTTGAAGCGCCTGAAGAGAGTTTGGCGGGGCTTGGAAAATGCCCTGTACTCACAGACCTGTGGTTGCGGGCTCGTAAGGCAGAAGGAAGTAAGGCATATTTGACTTTCTGCAGTTCTTTATTAGCTAGAGGTTAGATAAGAGCCTTAGAGTATTAATTACAGACACCAGTCTCTCTAGAAATCTAACTAGACGATAAGCAACTTTATAACTATTTTTATTGCTTCCATTCCATTATACGTAAGAATGTAGCTCAAATTGTTTAAGCCATATAAGTGGTAGATCTACTATACGGCATTAAATTTTTCGTTACATCAATATCCTCTCCCTGTTATTCTCTAATACCCATTTTTACTTTCCATCAAAGTTCATCCAATCTACAACCGCAAAGCTGCACAGTACTTGTATCCATGATTCGTGGAATTCCGGACTCCGTCCTCCAAAACACTCCTCTAGTACAAAACCATCATCAACCAAGGAACATTCCAGAAAACGACAAATGCGCAGGAGAAATAATTGAGATGCATAGAGGGAAGGTGCCTTAATGCTAAACCATGGAACACATCACATACTTCATCTGCAAATTCCCATTTGCGTCGTCCTACGGTGATACGAAAACGTGCGGATCAGACGGAACATGCGTGGAGACTTGCTTAAACGCTGGGGAAGCGAGGTTGGAGGTGTGCAAGTATTTGGAATTGACAAGTGATACTTGAGTTGGAAGTTTGGCGGTTGGAAGACTAGTTGAGTAGCGTTCTACAGAACACCGTGATCTACCTAACTGTCTACCTAGCTCGTTGTTCTAGGATATCAAACTAATTATTGGAATCATTTAGAACGACGAGAGGCCTCGCTTTCATTGCCCGCAGACTAATAGTCTCATCTGTACTCATGTCAAATGAAAAGCGGCCTCTCGTACATCCAAATCCGTCCAAACCGTCCACCTCTCAGTAGGATTAACTTGAGTAACTCCTTCAAAACCCAATAATTAAAGATTTGCTCGTGTCAGCTCGACAATTTCGTGGGAACAGTAGGCTTCCACTGCCACTGAGAGCCAGTATCCTGTTTCACAAGAAAACAACCTCTGCGCCAGGAAGTGGTGGTGCAGTAGTATTTGCTGTGCGAAATCCTGTGTGGGCAACGAATGCAACTCGCGAAATACAATACTAAATACCTTTTGGGTGTTCAAAATATCATCCTCCAGCAATGACTCAAAATGGCAACCTAGATACTCGGGAGAATCAACTCCTAAAGTATCGAGTTTGAATGGAAGAGGAGGACTTCCCGCAGCTTGGGGTAGCTGGTGCTCTCCTCTCTCATCAAACTTGTTCGTGCCCAGTAAAGGCGGCTGAAAGCAGAAGTCACAAAACTAGATGGACTGGTGTCTGCAGCAGCTCCACAGTGAACGTTGTCCACGATGCAGGCCGGCAGTTGGTGTTACTGACACTTGAAAACCCACGAGAAAGACACGAGAGCAGCAACGAGCCGAGGAGCTAGTGTACATAGAATTCCGTAGGCACCATCTGCTTCGTGACAGCTGCACGCCGTGCCGTGTACGAATGGGGGCTGACAGAGCACCATCCACTGCTCAATTGCATTGTTTCCATGGAAATGAGAAAATGGATGATTCGATCTTGGGGACGCGATAGCTGGGTATTCAGTATCTCTCTGGGGACTTGCGCCGATTGAATCCAGGCTTTTTCATGGGTGTCTAGGGTCACATTTCCAACTTTTCGACCCTGGAAGATGATATGGACCCCTAAAAAACTACGCTAACTGCCAACTCAGCAGGCCATGGATTTGGCCTGTTTCTCGATATCGAAATCCCCGAAATCCCCCAGCGTGTGACAGCACAGCGATCCTCGAATGACGGCCTCTAACTTTTGTGATGCTGAATGAAACCGGGTGGATCGAGGATATATTCTTTTTTCGTGGTGTTGTTGATTGTTTGCGTAAGACAGATGGTCTCGAGAAAAAGAAATGGGTTTATCTCTTGGGGAGGCTGCCCAATCAAGAACAGAATACCACCACGCCATCTTTTCAGGCCAACACAATTGGGGCAAATCCGGTAGCGAGTTGGTATTGCCTGGGGAGAGCTGTGTTAAGGATTATGCGTCCTGGATAATAAACAAACTAGATACCAACAGGATCAGGTCATGTCAAAATAAATAAGGGGGACAGGTACGTACCTACGCCGCGGAAACCTGCTTTGGAGTGACCTTGTCGTTGCTATCGCCAATTGATTTTCAGAGATTTTCTATTGTCTCTATTGTTCCTATTGTTCCTGCTTGTTGGAGAAACAAGTGTCGGATAATCGTGAAACAAGCTTCATCCCGGACAAGCTGAGGTTGCTGTACCAACGAACAATACCACGGATTCAAGCTCTCTGGCCAATAACATTACGCGGGAGATCAGCATTGCTGCAGGATCAAGATTCGTCGATTCCATCCCAGGTCGCATCCAGCAAATCGACCTCTTCTTCATCCAAACGCTGCTGCAGATCCAGTCGCACAGTGCAGTTCACCCATTCACCCACCAAATCCAAATCTCGGAATACCCTCATGTTCACCAAGCCCGCACACCTGTTTTTCGCTGGCGGACAGAGAGAGGGTCTCGGTCATTAAGACTTGAGACTTTTTGTTGTGGTCGACAAAGGTCGTGGTACCGGTAAGTAAGCTTCCATTGTCATTCGCTGGGGGAAGCTCGAGCTACACCTCAGGTACAACAATACAACAAATGTCTCGCGATAGCTCCTTGCCCGTCGGCGACGTCGCACCTGCACCTGCACATTCCATTCCCACTTGCACCTGCTAATCGTTGGAATGTTCGCTTCCCACAGACCATGGCCCCTTCCAAAGCCGAGACTCCAGACGATGCCAGCGATACTTCTCCATCCTCACCCGAGAAACCCACGACGCCTGCGAATAACACCCCGCGACGTGGTTCCGCCGCTGTCAAACGTACTCCCAATGGCAACACTCGAGCTCCCAATAATACCACCACACCCGCACGAAAGGCCTCCGCACAGAACAATAAAGCGAAAACGCCCACCTCGGCTCCTGCGCGCGCAAAAACAGGAACGAAAAAGGCAGAGCCGACATTGCTAGGAGACTTTCTGCTGGGAAGACCGAGTCCTGCCAGAGTGAGGAGTAAGAGTGTCCATGTCGTGAAGGCTGACATGCGAGCGGATCTGGTGGGGAAAGTGCAGCCGCCGGCAGGAACCAACGATCGAGTCAAGAATTGGCAGAAAGTGAGCGCGGCAGCAATAGTAATTGATCCTCTGGCAGATGTTGCGAGCCAACCGGACGATGCAGGAGGGTGGGAAAATGAAGATGATGGGAGTGTTGACGAGGAGGCAAGGCTGAGGATTAAATTCCGAGAAGGCAAGAAGGGCACTGCCAGGAGGAAGAGCAAGGAGGCTTTGGACCCAGCGAAACACCCCGCCAATGCGGCCCCGAAGAAGAGAGTTATAAGTGATTCACATTGGATGAAGAACAAAAAGAAGACGCCCCCGAAAACCACTACTGCAATCCCCAAGAACTTTCTACAAACGACCGCGACGAACCCCCCACTGGAAAAGAAGATATCGGATTGGGTGAAAAGGACGGAGGGCGAGGAGTCGGACGCAGAGAAGAAGCCGAAAGAGAAGCCCCGGAGTCGAAAGGTTTCCAAGCATGATCTCTTGGATAAGAGCCGGTCAGGCTCTTCGAGGCCAGCCACTCCGGATGATGGGATTCGAATAAAGCCGTCTCCAGCACACTCATTTGACGATGGGATTCGAGTGAAGCCTGGAGGGGGTAGCTTGGTTGATGATGGAATTCGAGTAACACCATCGAAGAGGAGGCCAAAGTCTGATGATACGCGACACGACAGCGAGAAAGAAGATGGATCTCGTGCCTCGATGTCTAGGTCTCGCTCTAAAGGCCGACAGTCGGATGTTCAAGGAGACGGTATTCGAATTAAGCCAATGGATTCCCAACCGGAAAAGGAAATCCGAAAAAGCCATTCTCGAGAGCGATCGGGTGATGATGGTATTAGGATTAAGCCTGTAAGAAAGAAGGAGAGTACGAGAAGGACGGACAATGATCACATAGAGGAATCACAAACACCCAAGAAGAAAAGTGAGAAGCACCTAAGGATCCCCTCAGATGCTGGCAGCAGACGAAAAGCCAGCTCTCAAGCCCCAACGCAAAAGGATGATCGAGATGATGAAGACAAACTTTCCTGGATGTCACCAAGCCCTCCTGAGGGTGGCTCTAAAAGGCGCAAAGAAAAGGCTCAGACTCCTCCAGAATCTCTTGCTGATGTCCCATTTGGCAACTCCGCCTTCAGCGTTCTTGAACTGCCGCTTGGTGCTGAAGCTGGCAACACGGTCAAGAGACCTCCCCCCAAACGAAATCCAAGTTTTGCAGGAGTACCCAAAGTTCTAAAGAAAGTCTTCAACGAGGGTATGAAGATTGCCCACGATACCGTTGAGCCACCTCGGGGTGGAGCTAATAATCCACCAAGTATTGAATCCTGGCTAAAAGGGACATCCGATCCATTCGTGGATCGACCAAGCCCACCTGCTTCTACTCTTGATATTCCAGAAACCGAATCCTCATGTTCTAGGAAACCAAGCTATCAAAAAGACGACCGAACAGAAGAGGCATTGACTGCCGACCGGGAACGAAGCGAGAGTAAGCCAAGGCGACACGAGCGAAGTGCTTCTGAAAATAAACCCTCTCTGGATATTCGAAAACGTGAAGACCTCCCTAGCATGGCGGCCAATTCCCCCCCTATGTCACCTGGCGGTCTGAGGCGAACCCCAGCCACTCGCAACGCATCTTCACCAAAATCTGCGAAGAAAGTACCTCTAAAAGATGCTTTTATGGATGCTTTCCGGGGCGAATCAACTACATCGCGCCCAAGAAGCATGTCTAACCCTTTTATTGAGATTACTGGTCAGCGGGAACGGGACGTCAATTCTGGTCCTCGACCGGTAGATCATAGAATAAGTCGTGATTTTGGTGATGATAATTCATCCATTGACGAAACACCCCGCCAAGCAAGTCTGCGAGCGTCCGAAAAACAACGATACGATGAGCCTGAAAAGAAAAGATATGAAGTTCCCCATAGGGAAAAAAATCCAGCACCTAGAAGGAGAATTTCTCCAATAAATGGGGCTCATCGACTGTCAACTATTGCATCGGTTGAAACATTTAGCACATCATCTTCTGCAACTGGGACATCATCTGTAGTCTCGGATTTATCGCAAACGACTGTCACTCAACTTACTATTTCCACTCAGCCAACAACTTCTACCTTATCCCGCAACAGTCACAAAAGTGGAAAATCAGGACTGAAGCGACGCCTTACGAAGCACTCTGACTTGGTATCTGTTTTATCCATCCCAGATGTTGTGCAGCCTGCTCGTGGGAGCAGTATGAAATCAATGCGAAGTATTCGGACGAACAGGAATCACTTGGAGACGGCGACCGTGCAAGATCTCATGAAGGAGCTCTCCAACGATGAAGCCAAGTACACAATGGAATTAAAGACACTCGTCGACGGGGTGATCCCAGTCCTATTGACCTGCGTTCTATCGAAATCCGATTCTGCAGTTGCTGCAGGTTTGTTCAACCCAAACCATGATTCCGCAAATGACCCTGCAATAACTAAACCCATTGTTGATATGGGAATTGCCCTTGAACGATTAAAGAGCTTGCACAAGCGAATTCCACTTGTTGATGCCGATGCATTTGTCACGTGGGCACAATCTGCCCACCGAACCTATGAAGACTATCTAGTCGCCTGGCGTGCTGGATTTCAGGATGTGGTGGTCAATTTGGAGCCAAACAAAGCTAGCACCGAGGAGCAACTTGCAATTGATGATATTGCTCGGGACAAGAATGGCGACGCGGTTGCGGCAAACGGAGAGCGCGCTGATGTAGCCTACTTCCTCAAACGACCTTTAGTTCGTGTGAAGTTCCTTGCACGAACGACCAAGGTAAGAAACAAATTTCTAACAAGAGATGTTGTCAAAACGCTAACAAGATTCTAGGGATTGAATAAGCTGATCGCATCAGAAAAAAGTAGACTGGTTGAAGAAAAATACCAGACCTTGAACGAAACTGTACGCCGCCGATACAAGGAAGAGAGTGCTCGAATTGAAGACGAAAACGCAAATAACACCGACCCAACGAGATCCCGGGACCCGAGAACACTTGACTTGGTGGAGGGAGTGAAAATCGACCGGACACGACAAGTTTGCGCCAGAGATGTGTTCTACTTGGATTTGCAGCATTCAAGTGGTCAGCGTGTGGACTGCAGGGTCGAACTGGTTTTGCGTGATAAGCCTAACGATGAAGGCGATGTTCTCATCTGCGAGATGGACGACTTGAGACGCTTTCTTCTCTTTCCTCCTATCTCCAAAGGTCTCATTTCAGCTCGTTTAGGTGAGAGTAGAAGCCAGGTTGTTATTATGATCAGAGGCACCCAGGGATCAAAAGATTGGAGCGAAGTAATGATTCTCGACGCTGAAGATGCTGATGCTGCAAGCGAATGGGTTGAGCTTCTTGGTACACACCCAAGACCCCCTCACATGGAAACCATCATCGATAACACAAGCGAGCTCGATTCTCTGGTAATTAATATCAAGGGCTATAAGAACAAGAGCGATTTCTACATGTCAGGAGGTCTCGGTACAGATGAGGTTCAGGTCCCAATCGGAGAAAGAATTAGACGAGAAGCAGAAGAAGTTGCAAGTCCAAAGGAGCATCGACGACACCCATCCCATCGATCCACTTCATCTGCTGGAACAATCCCGGAATCGATCACAGAGGAATCGATCATCAGCGAACCCGTGAAAGATCTCAATGATGCAATGAATAGAGCTGGGTCTCTCGTTACGCCCAAACGACCAAAAGCTTCAAGATATCACGAAAGAAGTAACTCTCAACCTACTACTCCCGTACATGATCGTGACAACGGATCTTTTTCTAATCATTCCACCCCCACACAATCTCGGGAGGACGAGAAAAATGCCTCGAGAGTTACCAAGAACCTGGATAGATTCGGGCCAAGAGAATTGAATCATTACATGCCCAAATCTCGATCGTCTAGCACTTATTCAACTCCGGAACCTGTCAAACCAAACAGCCCTAGTGCTATAAGAGAGGAATCTGCGCGACCGAAATCAGCAGGCTCTCAACATAGTAGTATTTCAGCTACATCAACAAGGGAAGATGGTGCTCCTCCACCTCCTGCTCACAAAGTTCCAACGACTCCAAGTATGCACAAGAAGATACCCAGCATAGACACTCCGACACCTCGTGCAAACAATCGAAGAACCTCCTCGCCATTGAAGCACGAATACCAACCTTCAGAGGAAGCATCTTCTGCTTCATCCACTGAATATTCTAGTTCAGACGATAGTGGCTCATACTCAGATTCGTCATCTGATGACGAGATTGAAGACGACGAAATCCCTGACCCAGTTCCTATATACGGGGCCAAAGTTTCCCCATCAGGTTCCATATACAGTCTTCCAAATGCTGCCTTTGCTCCTCCTTCAAGCTCTACACTCGCTCCATCCAATTCAGCTTCCCAAGGTCCATACCGAAGTACACCTGTACAATGCCCACCAGAGCAGATGGTAAAGCACACAGTTATGAGTCTCTCGTACTGGACTGCCAAAGGGCAATGGATCGATATCTATACTGGGCCGGTTTCCGTCGTTGTTGGACCTGGTTGGCTGCGTGCGTACAAGTTGGATGCATCTCACTCATCTCCAGGCCCTGATGGAAGTTTGAATTCATCTAGCAGCTCCAATCTAAATGGCGAGTATGATGCTGGAGCACAACGTCCTCTCATAGCACAAGAACTTACTCCGAACGTGGCCATGCAAAGACATACCATTGATATCCATGTCCGATCACCGCCAATGTCAGAATCTAGCCTCAAGGTCAAAGGACACACTATTCGTTACCACATGCTCACACCTATTGCATGCATTCATTTCTACCAAGCACTCTATGAATCCAGCAAGAACAACATGACCTATAACAGACTCGAAGAAGAGCGAAGAGTCAACGCATACGGTACCTACGGTGCAACCGCTCCAACTAACCGTCGCAAAAGTTGGTTCGGCAGAAGAAACAGCTACAGAGCATCAGCACGCGCGCCCTCAGAACTGACATCCGAACAAAGCGGACGTTCCTCACAGTCCCGTCTCTCCGCTCTACGAAGTCGTCTCAGCGGAGGCGGAACCTTCAACATCGCCAAATCATCCATCGACGTCTCCCAGGGCGGTCGACCTGGCTCAGCCTCTCTCGGTTCCTCAGAATACTCGGGCATTACACCTCCTCGCACGCCTACAAGCATGTTCTCGGGCACCACCAACTCGGCGCAAGCAGTCGACCTCGGCTCGGCGAACATCAAGATCAAACTCCATCAGCTCACCATCTCGCACCGGTGGGACGATCAGAAAACTTGCTTCCTCACTGTTTGTCCGCCGCCGCCGGGACGGAAACAGAGTTCTACACTTCAACAGGGGTTGGAGAAGCATATCATTATTACGAGGAGGGAGCATGATCATCCCGAGGGTCCTGGGCAGGTGCTTGTTGATGAGGTTGTTGGCGCGCATTGCTTTCAGATGGTGGGGATTAAGGGGGTGATGGTTACGATTTGGGATGATATTCGGGATGAGAGTGGTGTTGTGGGGATGGTTGGGAAGGAGGGAGGTGTGAGTGGGCGGCAGAGGAAATATCTTTTCCAGGTTAGATTCACAGCACATGCCAACTGGATCTTTGGGTTGGTGAGGGCGGGGAGTTAGGGGGGGGATGATAGATGGAGGTACATACCATGAAGAGGAGAGAAGGAAGGGGTAATGAATTATGAATTACGAATTTCCTTGGATTCTAATCGGGGGGATTCTATCTGCGCTCTGAGAAGCTATGAGTGGGCGAGAGATAGGATGAGTTATAGGAGAAGACGCGAGGCAGACGGAAGACGGAAGACGGACCAAGGGCGTATCTAGGCGTATATTTTGAGGTTTGACACTTTGTACAATGTGGCATTGTATAGTAGTATTCTTTTCGGTGGACGACATGCTTCTTATCTCGGGACCTATCGTTTTTTTTTCTTGGACTGGTTGGCTTTTTTGATGGTTGCGGCATTTGAATTTGCATTTAGATGGATTGGGATGGTAATATTTGATGGAATGGATTGGAGCATAGAATAGCCTTTTTGTTGTTTTGTGGAGGTTGGTTTTTCTTTTTGGAGGCGGGACCTTTTGTGGTTTTCAATGCGGGGGTTGGGGGCGGGACGGGTGGATTGGTTTTAGTTGTTGAGAGTTGGTATGGAATTAGAGGGTTTTATCGTTTTACTGTTCTTGGATTTTTTGGTTGTTGGTGCTTTGAGAGTTGGCGGCAGGATATTAAGTTGCCAATATAAATATATATATCAAAAGCTGCTTCTTAGTTATACACAAACTAATCTAAACTCACACCCCATTCGTCTCCGCGTAGGATACTAAATCGAGTTTATATAGTCTTATCCCTTTCACAACCCTTCACCATTTCCCTCTCTCTTATTTCATTCGTCATCTAATAGTCGGTTTCCCTTCCCCGTCGCTTCGCTAGGGGTCGGCGGAAGCAAGTGTCTCCCGCAAGCAAGTGTCTCCTGTAATGCCGTAGATTAGCCCCCTACTAATTTTATATGCGCATACCATCT